>PJEM01009347.1:5666-39906 GCA_004023845.1 Helogale parvula
CGGCTCTTGGATCCAAGGACGTGCTCATGGCATGTAGACGTGCGGGTCAGGAGGGCGGTGGGGGTGGGAGCCAGACTGGGGCTGGAGGGGTCGGGGTGGAGCCAGCAAGCGCAGGCCCGCTGGGACACTGACCCTTATGCTTCCAGGGTCATGGGGCATCTCTACTTGGATATTTTTTTCTTTCAGAAGAGCCCTGTGAGGTAGGCCCGGCTGTTGTCAACACCCCTTTTCCACAGAGAGAGAAACAGGCTCAGAGGGCTAAATGCCACCTCAGTGTCAGCGACCAGGCAGCAGCAGGGTGGGGACTGGCAGGGGGAGTCCGTGACCCAGTCCCAGGTGTCAGGCACGGGAAGAGCCTCCCAGACCACGTTGGTGCCTGGCCGTACTGTCTCAGGCACCCGGCCGGTGCCCACCTCGCAGTCTTCCTGTCTCACTCCGAGGAGCTGGCTCCCTGGGCACCCCCTGCCCCCCGAGACTGCCACCCACGGTCTTGCCCTGGGAAGGCAGTGAGCGGTCCTGGGCCTTTGGTGACACACGGCACTGTCCCTTCTGAAGAAGTAAGGAGTTTAGTGGAAGGAAACAGGGTGGCTCACAGATTGGACAGAAAAGCTTAAGAACAGATCTGAGAGAAACAGCACAGGAAGCTGGGTGAACATCCCCACTGGCGGAGGCATGCTAGGAGCCGTGTGGGGATGTCACCGAGGCTCTGCTGGTGTCCTGGCATGATGCCACTGTCCCCCAGGCGTGGGAGCGTCCTCACAGCATTGCTTCATTGCTGTGCTCGCGGCCACCCGTACCCTGCAGGTCACCGGCTCCCCTGTTGCTGACCCAGGATGGAGGAGGAGGTCCTTGCCTTCCCGGAAGCGGGGGTTGCGTTCTGGGCGTCCAGAAAAGTGATAAATTCCCAGCACGTGTCCCCTTTTTCCTGGTCTGTGTGCTGTTCTCACACGATACCCCGTGTCATCAAAGATGCGGTGTCATCGGTCTAGTTTGTAAACCCTGAGCTGGTCTGGATTCAGCGCTGAGCCTGGCTCTCGGCTCAGAAAGGAACGTGGAGTTCCCTGTCGGGTGGGAGGGAGCAGTGATCTGAAGGGACTGTGCTCCGTAGTGCCACCGTGGGGGAGAGGGGTCACGTGCCAGCAGTGGTGACATGAGGGTCGAGCTGGTCTCTGGGGAGAGGGCGGGGCGGCCCGAGGCCAGGAAGAACACTCCTGCGGGGGATGAGCAGTGCCCACAGAGCCTTCGAGACAGGCGAAGCCGGGCCAGGCCGGCCTGGGTTTCCTCCTGCAAGCAGAGGGGGGCTGGGGAGTCTTTTTAAATTGGTGAATGAAAAGGGACCCCTTCCGGGAAAGATAGTCATGGTGACGGTATGGAGAAGAGACACTTGGTATAATCAGGAGGACTTGGGAGCCAGCACAGTGTGAGGGACGCAGGAAAAAACTCAAGAACGTCACCAGGATTTCTAGCTTGGCCACTGGACGACAACATGGATGAGAATAGTAAGGTTTGTGCGGGGAAAGGACAGCGAGCTTAGATTTGAACTTGGTCCATCTAAGGTGCCTGGAGTGGCCCGCTGGAGATGTCTGATGGCGTCTGGAGAGGCCAGACAGAGCCCTGGGCCTGGGCAGCTCTCCGGACGAGAGGAGGGGAGGCAGGAAGACCGAGCGCTGAGGCGGGGGGGGGGCGGGCGCAGGAGCAGACACGGAGGGCGTGTGCAGGGAAGCAGGATGCGGAAGCCCTTCGTGCAGCAGTGCGCAGCCACCGCGTGCCAGCGTGTGTCCCTGCTTCTGAGAGACCCGCACCCTGGGCTTCTCGGGTAGGGGCCTCAGAGGATGACGGGATGGCCGGGCAGGGCCTCACCAGGATCGGGACCGGTTCCAGGCCGGACATCGTAGGATGGGGGCCTCGGTGTATTTTACAGGCATCCTCCCATGCTGTGGGCTTGGGGCCATTGGTACAGGCCTCGTGGACCCTGCGAGGACCTGCGGTGCTCCTCTGCGTCCGGGGGCAGCAAGCTTTCTCAGGTGGAGGTGGTAGAGACGCCAGGGAGAAGGAGGCCTGACAGGCCACTGGCTGACCTGGCCTTTGGGAGGTCGGTGGTCCCGGGGCAGAGCAGGCAGTCCACAAACGCTTGAACTGTTGAGAATGTCCAAGAAAGTTCTCTGAAAGTCTACTGCATTCCCAGTTCTCAGCTTCCCCATAACCAAAATGTAGCTCATGGGGTACCTGGGGAGCTCAGGCAGTTAAGCGTCCAACTTTGGCTCGGGGCATGATCTCACAGCTTGTGAGTTTGAGCCCCGTGTTGGGCTCTGTGCTGACAGCTTGGAGCCTGGAGCCTGCTTCAGATTCTGTCTCCTGCTCTCTGTCTTTCCCCCACTCACACTCCGTCTCTCTCTCAAAAATAAACAAATATTTTAAAAATCGGGGTGGGGGTTTGCCTGGGTGCTCTGTTAAGCAGCCAACTTCGGTTTACATCGTGAGCTGGCAGGTCATGGGTTCGAGCCCCGCGTTGGGCTCTGTGCTGAGAGCTCAGATTCTAGAGCCTGCTTCAGATTCTGTGTCTCTCCCTCTCTCTCTGTCCTTCCCTTGCTCACACGGTGTCTCTTTGTCTCTCAAAAAATGAATAAATTTTCAAAAAATTTTTAATACTGCTCATGCTGACGGCACAGCGTTAACGCGGCAGTGGAGGCGGCAGCTCACTGCAGGCGCAGAGCTGCTCCCGCCCTCGCTCCTTTCCCGGGCGCCCTGGACTCACCCCGCGTGGCAGGGAAATGTTGCTCAGTTTTCTCTACTAAAAAGATGGGGCTGTGTGGGAGGATCGCACCTGATGGACCAGGACACTGAGGGCACAGAGCGGAAGTCACAGGCGGTGTGGTTTCCAAGCCCGGGCGGCCGGGTGCCGGGACCGCTCCTGTTTGCTGTGCGCCCGCCGGTGTGCATGCCTTGCTTGAGCTCCGTGGGGTGCGGTCTGCCCGAGGTGTGAACCCCACATCCCCACAGCGGTCCCTGAGTCTGCTTTTGAGAGCTGGCCGGCCGGAGGCGCATCCCGGCAGGTGCAGGCCGTTCGAGATTGGTCTCGGACGGGAAGCAGGAAGATCAAGTATTTACATAGCGGGAGGACTCTAGAAGGTTCATACGAGTGAAAGCCTGCGTGTCTCCTTCCACTTTTGCCGCAGCCCCATCCTCGGTACACGCGCCGCATTTCGCTTCTGGGCGGCTGCACCCTGGGAGTCCGACCTGACTCCTCCGCTCTCCGCCCCGCTCCTGGGGGAGGCCTGCAGTGCTCGTCCTCATCTCCCTGCTGCCTAGCCTGGGGCCCGGCACCCGGGAGGCGCCCAGGAGTGTGTTGAGTGGCTACAGGGGAGGAGAATGCGGGAGCACCTTGTAGGCACCCAGCCGTCGTATCGGGCCTGTGTGGACGGATCCTCCACGGAGCCCAGGGGGAGACAGGCCAGGGTCAGGCGTGGCTGGGGGAGGATCCGACTTGAGGGAGCGAGCCTCGCAGACAAGTGTCGCGTCGGAGGCACGAAAGGCAGGTGTGCTGACAGCCACATGGGGTCACGGCAGGTGAGGCCAGGGGCCTGTCCTGCCCTTGGCTGCCATCCAGCTAGTCGCGCCCTGGCGCCGAGGGGCTTTAGCGAGGGAGCCCGGAAGCACAGTGTCGTGGGAGGCGGCACTTTCATCCCCGCTCAGGGACTTGCAGGTGCTGGTGAGTGTCTGTCACGTGTCATCCGGCGCTGGTGAGGAAGGCAGATGGTAAAGCAGGTGATTACGGGCAGTGTCAGGAGTGCGGGGGGCATTAGGGGAACATTCCCCAAGGTCATGGTACCCAAACCGCATCTTCTAAGAGGATCAGGGGTTAACCAGGTAAAGGGGCCTGTTCCCAACTGGAGGTGAGCAGTTTGTACCAAGGCGTAGAAGGCTGTGAGGTGACCGAGCTCCTCACGAACAAGCGGTGATGGCTGGAGAGAGCCAGACTCCGGGCACCACACTGCGAAGTTTGAATCATGTCCTGAAAATAACGATGAGCCATTGGATTGTCGTAATTGGGAGAGGGGTCTGTTTTAGGAGGATCACCTGGCCGCCTACAGAGAATGGACTGAGGGGACAAGGTTGGGGCCTGTGGGACCAGTGTGGGAGGCCGTCATTCTAATCCAGAGGAGGGTGGCACGTGTCTGTCCAGGACAGGGACAGAGCAGGGATAGTTTGAAGAGGTACTAAGGAGACAAGATCTGCAGATTCAGGTTGAGGGACAGTATGGAGAAGTCACGTATGACTTGCTCCAAACGTCAGTGGATGTGGGGGACAAGGAGCCGTCCAGCTGGAGGTGGCCAGTGGCCGGCTGGGATGGAAGTCTGGCTCTGGGGAGAGGCCGCGCGTAGGACAGCAGCACCGCAGTCCGTGAAAAGCTGGAGGGAGAAACGAGCTCTCCCGAGGAGACGTGTCGTCTGAGAGGACAAGCAGGGCTGAGGACAGAACCTTGGGACCGAGGACGAGGGAGACTAGGAAGGAGGGGTAGGAGACAGAAGGAGAACCAGGAGAAGGTGAGCGGGCGCACACCGCGAGTTTCCAGAAAGAGTGCGTAGCTGCGTCTAGTGCTGCAGTCAAGTCCGGTAAGAATTGAACTGTGTCCTCCAGATGGAGGAACAGGGAGGTCATCAGTCACCTGACAGGGTCACCACCCGCGTGGACAAGAGCCTGTGAGGGAGCTTCCTGATGGTGGGGACGGTGGGGAGGGACGCGGGGCCTGCCTTCAGACCCGCTGCCGAGCGGGACTTGGGGGGGGGCAGGCGAAGGCAGAGGAGACGTGCGTGCGGGCGGGGAGGCTCCCAGTTTCCTCATTTGTGACATGGGGACAGATTGGAGAGGCTCAGCACCAGGTAGCACCTGCACAGAGGAGGGGACGGGGAGCAAGGTCACCTCTGCCTTGTCATTGACCGGCACGGGGTCGAGGGAGACAGGAGGCAGAGACGGCCTGGAAGAGCAGTGGGGTCGGGGACAAAGATAAACTGTCATTTGAAATAGACCCCAGACTGGTCTGGGCTCCTGGGCTACCCTTGAAAAGAGGGACATTCTGCCCTGGGTCATTCTAGAGCAAAAATCCCTTTGAGGCAAGGATGGGCGGGAATCAAAAATTTTTCACCATTTTACCCAATTATGTAGGAGTATAATAGGAAAACTTCTGAGTGCATTTCTTCTAATTTTGGCTGCAAGTCCCAGGACTCTAGGGACGTCATCTGGAGTCTGTGGGGCACTTGCTCGTGACTATAACCGGGGGCGACATTTTGAGAAAGTCCCCCCACCCCCAACCTCATTGGTCAAAGCCTTCAACTCTGGGCATTCTGTTGATTTGGGGGACTTCTTAAATGGTATTCTAATTCCCACATTTTGTTATTGAAAAACTGTAAATCGGTAATTTTCCTAATCTGTTGTCAAAATCCCTTTGAAGAGGTGATTTATAGTTTAATTGTTTCCACAGATAATCAGTCAGGCAAACATAAAGACAGAAGGAAAAGCTCGCTAGACGTCCGAGCTGTTGCCTCTCGAGCCAGTGAAGGTAGGTGCAAAGACGAGGGGACGGGACGGGGGGACACCTGGCCCTCGGTCCCCAGTCTCTCCTCCGGGTCCCCATCCACCTGCAGTGCGGGACGGGGCGCGGGCGCTCCACAGCCCGTGTCCCCTGCCTCCTGCCGCAGGCTCCGTCCTCCGCCTTTGACGGGTACATCCTACGCCCCATTCTATAGTTGATTTTCTAGATCTATATCTGTATCTATTCTATAGTTGACGTCCATCCTTCTCCGTTATTGGATGGATAATGCGTAACGCATCTAGAAATTCTTAACATTCCGTGGTGGGTTGCCACGGAAACTCCCCTTTGGTAGGGGAGGTGAGCTGCAATTGGAGATGCGAAAGACCCTCATTAAGCAAATACTAAGTTTTAATTGGAATATAATCTTTTAAGATTACATAGATACGCAGCCTGAATGATTTCGTAGTTTTTTAAATGCAATGAAAATGGTTACGGTAGTGTGCAGGCAAATATTTCTGCTGGTGGGGTACTTTCCTGGACCCCGAGGTGACTGGGGAAGCATGTGGGGTCGGTTGTCAGCAGGTCAAAAGCCACAACTTTCCAGGACGACAGCAACTCAGATTATACAAGAGATCGGGTGCCCTCAGGTCTGTTGCAAAACGCAAGTGTGTGTGTGTCTGCACAGGAGCCGCCCCCTACCAGGGCAAGAAATGGCTCTGGCTTCAGAATGACCCACGAGATCATGACCTGAGCCGCCCAGGTCCCCCGCCTCCCCATTTTGTTACATTTTATGACATAGTAATGAAATAGTGGTTATTATTTTTGGTTTAATGACCTTAGAGGTAGAACGGAAAGCTGGCAGCCATATGCTGGTCACCAGAATTAGATTTAGGGAGTGTTGTGGGTCCCCCAAATTTCAAGCATTTGAGAGCCCCTGAGTTGGTTAATCTTGCAGTGTTTCTCCTCTGACCTGAGTTTGGTAAAACGAGGTTGACGTGTCGGGCTTTGGACCGGCCTGTGGTCCCTGAAGGTCTCTGGTAAACAGCATTCGGCCTGACAGTGGGGCTTTCAAGGGAGACACACAGAACTCTGTGTCCTTTTTTTCTGTCTGTGCACTGCCTGGCCTTCCCTTTACCCCAGAGGAGCCCTATCTTGACAGTAGAAACAGAAAATCCACAGACTTCAGGCCGAGCCCGAGGGCTGCTGCCTCATCTACGGTATTTACCTAGTTGGTCTAGATTAAGCCTCACAGTGGAAAACCCCAAAAGGTGCCTTGATAAATTTAACCCAAAATTCATGGATTTCAGTTAATGGTGAACTGTAGTAATCGCTCCTGCCATGCATGAAACAAAGAGCCTGTGTGGCTTTGTCTTCCGGAACATTTTTGCTCCTGGATCGTGGCAAGCTGAATATTAAAAGCTTTATTGTTGTAAACACAAAAAGAGGCTAAGTGTTTGGCCTTGACTTGCTAGATTGTTTCCTCTGTTTTTCCTCCAGCCTGTGACATCAGAGGTTCAGGCTGGGGGGACACGTGCATCCTAGTGCCTAGGACTGAAGGGAGCAGGCTGCTTCTGGCAGAACCCGGACCCCCTGGGACGGGGCGGAAGCCAGGTGACCAGCAGTTCTCATTCCAGCCCTTGGTGAAGCGGCAGAGCACATGGAGGCCCGGGGGCAGAGAGCGGGGCAGGGGGCCCAGAGCCTGGGGCTGCACCCCCCCGAGCTCCGCATCTCGTGCTCTCTCCGCAGCCAGCAGCCAGAGGCGGCACTCCTCCATGGCCCGGATTCATTCCATGACGATCGAGGCGCCCATCACCAAGGTGAAGCAGCGGGTGTCCCCCCACCCCCCGCAGCCCCTTGTCCTCCTGGCAGACTGTTTCTAGAAACAGCCCCGCACCGGAAATTGTGTGCTCACAGAGCCGCCTCCTCTGAAGAGAGGATGTGACACGAACGTCATACTCGAGCGCCCCTGCCAGCCACCCCTCCGCACTGCCCTCCCGCCGTTCGGGAGGTGGTGACACTCACGTCGTCTCCCATTCTGCAGGTAATCAACATCATCAATGCCGCCCAGGAAAGCAGCCCCATGCCCGTGACGGAAGCCTTAGACCGTGTGCTGGAAATCCTGAGAACCACTGAATTATATTCACCACAGTTCGGTGCGAAGGATGATGATCCTCATGCCAATGACCTTGTTGGGGGCTTAATGTCTGTAAGTGTACTTGGCCCGGCCGCTGGCTAGAGCCTGACTTTCTTGTTTGTCTTCCCAGAGGTTGTGTGTTGAGGGGCTAGGCCGCACGAGCTGGGTGTACGCAGGGCTGTCGTGGCCCGAACCCCGCCACCACCCGGGCTCAGCTGCGCTCTGGCCGGAGCTGTCACCCACCCGCTGCGTCCGCCAAGGGAGAGCACGGCCTGAAGCGGAGAAGCGAGGGGCATGTTCTCTTGCTTAGGGGTTCTCTGAGGAGTTTATTTCAATTAAACAACTGTACATATTTTGAAAATTGAGGCAGAAAAAACACATCTATAAAACGTTTCATACCACTGGCGGGACAGGACTATATACGTTTGAAGAGGCACCAGGGCCTGGGTTCCTTCCCAAACATCCTCGCAGACTTGGCTCCGCGCCGTGCGCTCTCGGCGGTCCGGGACACCTCCTCGGGCCCATCTAGCAGAGGTCTCGCAAGGAAAGAACGGCGCTGTGGAAAACATCATTCCATCTCTGCCTGTCACCTTTTTGTCTTGGTCAGAAGTAAATTCACCACCTCCCTGCCACCAAAAAAAAAAAAAAAAAAAAACAACAACCACCCAACAAATTCCCCTCCCCTTGCCTGCTTTCTGAAGTTCACCTGATTTCTTAAAAACACGGTTTTAGGCAGTCCTCTGAAGGGTGGAGCGGTGCCCCGTGACAGTAATGTGTAACCGTGGTCTTGCCTGTTTGAGGCACAGGCTCCTGCAGCCGTAGGCGAGGGCTGGGGTGCAGGGAAGGCGAGAGGCCGCCGGGGGAGTGAGGGGTGTAGAGGGCCCGGAAGAGTCCAGTGTTCTCAAGGAATTCCGGTGTCCATTGCAGTGAGGAGCGTAGCAAGGAGATGGTGGGGAAGGCCTGACGGCAGAGGCCAGTTGTCCCTAAGAAACTGAACCAGCGCTGAGGGCCCACGAGAATGCTGGGCTGTAGGGGCCTTCACGCCCTGGTGCTACCCGAGTTCAGCCAGGTTTCCCGGCCTCAGGCCTCATGGTCTGTGTTAGGTGACTGCGTGCAGTGGTCGACCCCAGGGAGCCGGGAGCCTGGGGGTGCGCTGCTGGAAAGGCTGCACTCCGGGACCAACTGTCCCTCCCAGCGTTTTCAAGAGGGAAAGAATAGCTGGGGCGCCTGGGGACTCAAGTCAGTGAAGCTGAAGTGCAAGTTCAGCTCAGGTCATGATCTCACAGTTCGTGGGTTTGAGCCCCGAGACGGGCTCTGTGCTGACAGCTCAGAGCCTCGAGCGTGCTTCCGATTCTGTGTCTCCCTGTTTCTCTGTCCTCACTGCTCATGCTCTGTCTCTTGCTCTCTCAAAAATAAAAACATTTTAAAAATGAAAAAAAAAAGTAAAGAATAGTTGTGACTTCTCTTTTTCTTGTTTCCTTATCAGGATGGTTTGCGAAGACTATCCGGGAATGAATATGTTCTTGCAACAAAAAGTAAGTGTTAACAGTGATCCCAAAGATTAAAAAGTTAATGTTACAGTGGCACTTAAATGATGAAAATTTATTAGAGAGATCACGTGCAAGCAGGGGGAGGGACAGAGAGAGAATCCTAAGTAGGCTCTGAGCTGTCAGCACAGGGCTCGATCTCACAAACCATGAGATCATGACCTGAGCCAAAACCAAGAGTTGGAGGTTTAAGAAGCGACTGAGTCACCCCGGTGCCACTCAGGTGACTGTTCTCTGCAGCGAGAAGTTTGATGGTCGGGCGTGAGCCCCTGACGCACGAGAGCTGCCCCGGAAGGGGGACCGCCCTCCCTCAGGAGCGGTTACCGCTGGGAAGCCCGTTAATCTCGTTCTCTAACTCCCGTCACCTTGCAGGCCTGCAGCAGGTGCCCGGCAGCGTCGGCGCCCCCCTCTCCCTGCACGATGTCCCTCCCCGGATCGCTCGGGCCATGGAAAATGAGGAGTACTGGGACTTTGATATTTTTGAACTGGAGGCTGCCACACAGAAAAGGTGCGTCCCCGTGGAGCCCGGCCCCTAGGGGGTCTCTAGAAAGAGCCCTCCAAGGAGCACGGGGCCCGCCCGAGCCAGGCCCTGGGCAGGGAGGGGGCTTGCAGGGGAGGAACAGGGCCAACCACTCATGGCCCACGTGAAGTTGACCAAGTGACGTGATGTCTCTAAGTGGCAGGGGGTTTTCCTGGAAAATACAGATGTGCAGGGGTGGTGCACTGAGAGTGGCGAGAGCCCGGCTCAGACCCCAGAGCTAAGGATTGTCCCCATGTCGCAGTGTTGGTGACAGGCGTGGGGACACACCGAACTCTACATCCTGATCTGGTACACTCACACAGAGTGGGGACGGCACTGGGATTGTACCTGGAGTTTCGTACCTGGAGGGAGGAGCAGAGCTGGCTAAAGCGGCTGGCTGGCTAGGCACACTGGCAAGGGCTGGCTGCAGCTCCAGCAAGGGCCGTGCTTTCAGGGTGCAAGGCCTGCAGGGACCTGTGGGACACATGTCCCCTGATGGCCCACTCCTCAGACGTCCTTCCAGTCTGGGTGAACTGTCCCCATCTGGCCCTCACCCTTAGATCAGGCCCACCAGGCGTCAGGCCTCCGACACATTCTGTCCCGTGCACCCCACATGGGCAGGGCCGCAGGAGGGACACGCTCCAGCAGACGGAGCTCGGCGCGCCCGGCTTACGTGCTAGCGCCGCCTCGTTCTTGGGAGCCGGGCCACGGCGGGTCCCTGCACGCCTGGGCCTCCGGATGCCGCCTCAGCGGAGCCGCTGCTTGGCCTTCCAAGCCAAGGGCCAGATGCTGGACGGAGGGAACTTGTCAAGGAAGGGCCGGGCCTGGTGGCCAGTTGGTCACCTTCTCAGGGAAACCGCCTCCAGCTGCAGCACCCAGCGCCAGATTGTTGGGGCCGTTTTGTGACCAGTGACAGTATCTGGCTCGTAGGCAGCCTTGCGGAAGCGTTCTTTGCTTCTAGACAGGACATCTGGCCAATAACACAGGTCCAGCAAGTCCAGAGGGGAGGATAGGGTTCAAGGCCACGTCACGTGGATTCTGAGGAATCTACTGGTGCGAGTAGGAGTCCCTGAAGGAAGATGGGCAGGGCCGGCACACCAGGCCCCAGGCAGTGGGGAGCCCGGCCCAGAGCTCCGGCCGGTGCCAGGCGTTGGCTGCCGGGGGCCCCGGAGTTGGCGGGCCGGGTCTGGACCTCTCTGGGGCTCCGCGCACTTGGCCTGTTGCTTTGTTTTAATGCTGTGGACGTTCTCTGTAGGCCTTTGATTTATCTCGGTCTCAAGATGTTCGCCCGCTTTGGGATCTGTGAATTCTTGAACTGCTCCGAGGCGACGCTGAGGTCGTGGCTGCAGACAATCGAAGCCAATTACCACTCCTGTAACCCCTACCACAACTCCACACACGCCGCCGACGTGCTCCACGCCACCGCCTACTTCCTCTGCAAGGAGAGGGTAAAGGTGAGCGGGGCACGTGCCCGCCGGCAGGGCAGCGGGACGGGCGCCTCCTTGGCCAGGCTGCCGTGCGGCGTGACTGCCGGAGCGGTCCTGGCCTGCGTGCCGCCCGCCGGACAGCTCTGTGCAGTCGGCGTGGGCGTTCGGGACAGGCCCCCGCCAGTCCGAGGGACTCTGCGGAGCAGGGTGCGGCCCCCGGGGAGAACGCCAGCAGGAACAGAGAGGGCCGTTCTACCGGGGTCTCACCCTGAGCCTGCAGACAAGGTACAGCCCCCCGCCCGCCCTGTCAGCGGGGTTTGAGACCAAGTTCATCCTTACCCAGCGCTGCTCCCGCGGGGGTTGCCAGCCTGGTCCAGCGTTCCATCAGCCAAGAGGAGACCTAGGTCAGAAGCTGGGCAGCATTTTCCATTCTGTCCTCTCCCCCAGCCGCGGGTCCCCAAGAGACCACATGACCTTGCCTCCTCTAGCCCCTGCATCCGCAGGGTTCTGTCCGCCTCATAATGCCCCCCTTCCCTCCTAGCGGGGCCCCGTCCTTTCTCGTCTACACGGCGCCAGGGGAACACTCCTGAGCCCCCTTCCCCTGCTGCTGGCGCGAGCTTTCCGAAACCGCACATCTGACCATGTTGTTCCCAGGAGCCGCCTCCCACCCCCTCCAGGATTGAAGCATTAAAACTCCACGGGATGGTGTTCACAGCTTCCAGACACACGGGCCACATGTGGGACATGCTGGTCCCTTTGCTGGTCCCCGTGTCCCCCCCTGTCCTTCGGGGATCCGCAGCAGCCTTTGTCCCTCTGGGAAGGCTTGCCCCGGACCTGACTTAGCTGCCCTCTGCCGCGCGCTCACTCCTTGTGGGCTCCTGATCTCACCTGCTGACCGGGCCATCCGCTCTGTGCGGCCAGCAGGCTCCTCGTGTATCCCCAGTGCCTGTCCTGCTGCAGTGGCCACTGGCACCTACTGGTGGCCAGTCACAGCTGGCTCCATCTGCCGGGCCCCGGTCAGCAGCTTTGAGGCCGCAGGGCAGAGATGGTGAGAAGGGGCTGTAGTGTGGAGAGCGCAGGGGAAAGGTGCCACTCCCCGGCCACTCCCGAACCGAGCTTCCTGAAAAAGCTTTTCACGTTGGAAATTACTTCATTGGGGAAATTGTCCAAGCAGCAACTAGACTGGTGCTGATTCGCCAACTTTTGGGGGTCTTTCCTTCAACATCCAGCATAGCATGGCCCAGGGGGTCCAGGGAGTTCCTGCAGCCTGGCCATTTATTTCACTTTTAGAAGAACCTAGATAAAAAAAAAAAAATACATATGTATGTGGTTTGCTCCTTCTGCTCTAAGGACTGGGCTCCTGGAGGGGTGAGAAGGTGTAGTGTCGTGGCCAGCAGGCAGGCGGAGCGAGGGCAAGTGCCCGCCCGGCCACGTTGTCCTCCATGACCGGGGACTCGGGTGTGGGAGACGACAGCATGACCATGACCGAGACTATAGGCACAATTGAGAGTTCAGAGAGAGAACCGTCTTACATAAAAGTCTGAAAACAAAGGCCAGCGCGGCGGGGAGGGCCGTCCGTATCTGTAGGGATCAGTGTAGAAAGATAATTTTTACTATGATTTAGTGCTTTTGAACTACTCTGTAGATAACATGCAAATAGATACTTAGAAAGGTAAGTTAAACAGCACTTACTGAGATATAATCCATATACACTTCACCCATTTAAAGTTAAAACTATCGAATTTCAATTTTAATTTTCAAGACTGGTTAGATCTTCACCTTCCTTTCAAGCGTCTGTAGAATGTTTCCAAAAATGGGCTGTTCCCAGGACACAATGAAGGTCTTAATAAACTTGGGAATTTCATAGGCTGTATTTTCTAACATTCACACAGCAGAACAATTTAATAACTAAAAGTTAAAAAATACCAACCACTACAAATGAGAAAATGTTTTAAATATATCAAGGCCTACAGAATGAGAAGGGCAAGATGATAATCCAAAATGGTTTTTTGAAACAACCAAGGAAATTTAAATTCTAACCAAACGAATCAAGAAATGCAGCAAGTGCCAGACCACTTCGGTCACTGCCATGGCCGTAGAGCTTAACTTACCAGTTGAATTCATCCAGAGCAGGTTCCGGACTCAAGACAGTCAGGTGAGGTCTCTGGCCCTTTAAGGACTATTTCCATGTTACATCATCCTTTTCAAAGACTTGTACATCGTAAGCGATTTCCCTCTTCGGTAGTGACACTGGTTTCTGTTAGCCCAAGTCAGTGTCTCAGGTGTTTTTTGTGATGGGTTGAGAGACAGCTGAGGACGTGACACCAGCTGTGTCGGGGACACCTCGTACTTTGTTGAGTCTGAGCTTGTGTGAGACGGAGAATCAGATCCCATGCCCTGATTACCAAGCACGAACACAAGACTGTTTCGAGGGGGACAGGATAACGGGCTGTGCCCAACGACAGGCTTTTCTTGGAAATCTGGAACCTCTGTCCCTGAGAGTACGGGGGCGGAGAGCCGACTCCACAGCAGGCGACCCTGCTTTCCGCGCCCTGCCCCGTTCTGAAAAGCTCTCTTGTTTGCAGCAAACGTTAGATCCGGTTGACGAGGTCGCTGCCCTCATCGCAGCCGCCGTCCACGACGTGGACCACCCCGGCAGGACCAACTCCTTCCTGTGCAACGCCGGCAGCGAGCTGGCCATCCTGTACAACGACACCGCCGTGCTGGAGAGCCACCACGCGGCCCTGGCCTTCCAGCTGACCGCCCGCGAGGGCAAGTGCAACATCTTCCAGAACATGGAGAGGTGAGAGCACGGGGCGGGGGGCACGCCGGTCCCTCCGGCCGCGGTGAGACGCAGTTCCGCCCAGTAGTGCTCACCTGTCCGAAGCGCGCGGTCGGGGTCTGTACATTCAGATTCGTGCGGCCATCACCCCCCGGAAAGAAGCTCGCCGTCACTTCCCATGCCCTCGCTGGTGCGCGTTCTGCCTCGTTTGGTCGGCCAGTTCTGCACCGCCCATGACAGACGTGAGCGCGCCCAGGATGTGGTCCGTGGTGGCTCCCCGAGGCTTTCAGGGTCTTGTCAGCACTGCCCTTGCCGCCTTGAGGGGTCATCTTGAGCTCTTAGAGACTCAGAGAGGCTGTCCTCTTCCATGTCTGCTGCGGACTCTGTGCCCTCTGCGCCCACGCCCTTCTCGGCCTGGTCGGTGTTCACGTGGGACTCTGAGGAGGCCTTCCCTGCTAATGAGTCAGTGCCAGGGTCCTTCACCGCACTGGTCACGTGTTTAATCAGTCATTTGTCATTACTGGGCTAACATCTCATTGGCTTCTTAAGCTCCATAAGCTCCTGGCGTCCCGCGCCTTCAGTCCGTCACTGGACCCCCGTACAGGGGAGGGACCTGCACTTAGTAACTTGGGTTTGTAAGGAACGCTTTATGCAAGATCTTTTAAAAAGAACTGATTTTACAAAACACTCTCTTGCCCTGTTTTAGGATGTCAGTAGGCTTCATTCACCATTGCTGGTAGATCCACTAGTTATCCCTGGAAAACCAGACAAGACCTGATAACTCGGGTTGTGTCCAGGGAAAGGAAGGGGGTGACGGGAGGAAAGAGGGGAGCCAGACCTGACCCGGGCCGGAGGAAGCGTCCCCTCCAAGCCTCTGGGCACCGAAGCTGCTGGGTCCTCAGAGCCACCGAGCTCTGCCGTGTCCTCCTCCTCCCGGGACCACGGGCCTGTCGTCTTGCCCTTGGGTTTCTTGATTTTACGTCAGTTTCCCCTCGCTAACGATCTTGTTTCAACGTGTCCCCTGCGACTCCCAGGGACATGAGAGTCCTCGCTCCGCGGATGCGACCCCCGACCGCAGGCTGCTCAGGGCCTGTCTGGTCCGGAGGAGTCACGTGTCGCGCCCTCGTGTCCGTTGTCTGAAACAGGACTGAGTACCGGGCGCTGCGCCAGGGCGTCATCGACATGGTCTTAGCCACGGAGATGACGAAGCACTTCGAGCACGTAAACAGATTTGTCAACAGCATCAACAAGCCCCTGGCGGCCCTGGAAGAAAACGGGGTAAGGGAGACTGAGGGCGAGGAGCACCGGGGCGGGGGGGGGGGGGGGGGGGGGGGGGGGGGGGGGGGGGGGGGGGGGGGGGGGGGGGGGGGGGGGGGGGGGGGGGGTGTCTGAGCTGTGCAGGGATTTCCCCAAACAGCGTCACTGGATTTAATTTCCACTGGTTGAAAAATCATTTCAAGGGTAAAAACTTGGCAGGAAAAAAAATCAGACCTCCAAAAAGAGATGGAGAAACTCTGACGCTAACTTTAGGTGGGCGGGCCATTCCTACGCCTTTTCTCACTCACGCCCCTTCCCCCCTCCTTGGGCATTCTGGGGCGCCCTTGAGGGGTCTCACTCCCCACCCCCGTGTCCATGCTGTCCTAGCAGCCGCTTGCCAAATGGGGCTCTGTCACGGGAGGGCAGAGGTTGAGAAGGAGCCTGGAGTTTGGTCCTAAGGGTACATTTTTGTTGCCCCCCATTTCTGGATTTGAGGCCTGGAGTCCCCAACAGCTGCCTGGCAAGGACACCAGTAAGCCTCTGGCCAGGCAGGGGACCGCAGCTCCAGAAGCAGACAGATCTGGGTTCCCGTCTGTAGAATGGGCGTGATCAATCTCAGGAACGGGACCTGAGTCTACCAGGTGCAGCCTGAGATCACCACCTGCCACCTCTGTCCTCATGGCCCTTCGAGGCACTTCCACCAGCGCCACACGCCCTGAACATCCTTCCCCAGTGCCCTCCTCACCGCTCTGCCACCGTCCTGAGAGCCGTCACCCTCCTCAGGATGGCGTCCCAGGGGGCCAGGGTCACAGTTCCTTGAATTCTAGCCCCACTTTACCTCTGCGACTCTTTTGACTGTGGCTTTTGTCCCTGGCTTTGGGCTCATTCACCTTTGTCCCCTGTGCGACCCCCTTGGAAACCTATTGAGAACGCTGCTCCCTTCCTCCTGCTCTCTTCTCCCCGTTTGTCAGCCTGCTTCGACTTCCCTTCCCAGAGGCACCCGCACCAACCTTTGTTAGTGGCTCTGCCCGTCCTGGATAGCGTGTCGCCTGGGCCACTGCCCCTGGCTGACTTCGGCCACAGCCTTGTTTCTTCTGTAGAGTTGGCGCAGTTCCGAGACTCGGCTGCGTGTTCTGGTCCACCTGAAAGTCACGTGTCTCATCTGTTAGTACTTGGGGTGACTTCCGAGGGACTGGAAACCCATCTCGTGGCCCAGAGCAGGGACAGAGTAATTAATACAGGAGCAGGCAGCTGACAGGACGGAACGGGGGCCACCCAGCTGCAGAGCCGAGTCAGCACGAAGCTGGCTGCTGGGGGGACCTTGAGGCGAGGAGCCCTGTCGAGCCAGCCTTGGGAAGGTCGGCTCTGGGTGGGCACGTGCCCGTCTTGATGGCATGTCTGTCCTCTGGGACCATCAGGCCTTTTTAGACTACTGTGATGACTTGTGGGAAGTCACGTGAGTGGCATGAAGAGTCCGGCACGTCCCTCTTTGTCCCTGGCCTCCCTCTTCCAACCCGGGCCCCTCACTCCGCGGGTTATGAATCCATGCCAGAGGGGCTCCTACACCAGGCGGCATGTAGCGCTGTGGATGGACAGGGCCCAGGACTACAAGTCCACCTTCAGTCCTCCTCCTGGCTCAGCTGGGGAGCTGTGGACAAGTCTCCTCCCCTCTGAGTCCCAGCGCCCTCTTCTAGAAAGTGTAACGGTAAATAATGCTGCTTTTCATGCCTACCATCCGTCTGTGCACGGGTGCCCATCAGAAGAGAATAACTTTTACACAAGTATCACTAAACCTGACACAATCTTGGTGCCCTGACGGCTAATTCTCAAGACCATACCTCCCGTGGGCTGGGTGAGGGGCACGCTTGTACGAAGCAGGCAGCGTGGGAAGGGCAGAGAAGCCTTTATGTTTAGAGTTCACGTTCTTTTGTTTTAGGAGGTTTAATAAGACACCACTCATGTCCCAAGGGGGAGCAGCAGAGCTAGGCCACAGAGAAAGCAACTGTGAGAAATCTCTAAACGGGAAGAAGAGAAGAGCGAGCCGAGAGGGGAGGGGCACAGAGACTAACCTCCAGTGCCATCCTCTGCTCTTGGGTCCTGCTCGGATCTCGCTGGGCCTTGGTTTCCCTTTCTGTCGGATGAGGGGCTGAGCTCCATGCTCTGTGCTCTCCACGCTGTCCCGTGAGGCCTCCACGGACAGAGCCCGGCAGCGCCTTCCCGGCATTCAGTGGGGCCCCAGCTGCTTGGTACCAGGGAGCCCACTTGGATTGCTTTGAATCTCACTCGTGTTTTAGGAGATGAATAAGGATGAGGAAGCCATAAACACCATGCTCCGGACCCCAGAGAACCGGACTCTGATCAAACGGATGCTGATCAAGTGCGCGGACGTGTCTAACCCCTGCCGACCGCGGGAGCAGTGCATCGAGTGGGCCGCGCGCATATCAGAAGAGTATTTTGCTCAGGTGAGAAGCAGCCTCTTCTGTTCCTTGAGAGAGAGAAACACAGTAAGACCATCAGAGATCAGGGGTTGGAACTAGGGAGGTCGAGTTCTAAGTGAAATTCTGTCCTTGAAGAACATGACTTGTGTTACAGGCTTCCTGCTAAGGGATTTGACTCACTTTCCCTCATCTTGAAAATGTATTCGCTGCCTTTCTTGCAGACTCCCTTCACTGGATGTAGAATCCTGGGTTAACGGTCTTCTCCTAACAGCCCTGTGCACCATGGGCTCCCTTCGTGTGCTCTCTGGGTAGACAGTTCTCAGGGGGCAGGAAAAATATTAGAAAATACAGTGGCTAAAGGTTTGCAGATGTACTGAAAGCACATACACACAGATTCAAGAAACCCAAGCCGGCGAAGTCAGCCGGAGAACAATGGCACGTGCGTGTAAGACCGTGATTGTCATTCCTTCTGCCATGCTGGGAAACCACGAAGGTGACAGAAGAGGGCCCTCTGGGGGCGATGGGAGAGGACGGCCCTGAGACCTCGGCCCGGGGCCACACCCAGACGACACCCCAGCAGGGTAAGGATCGCAGAAAACGACCTGAACACTGGCCGAAGAGACTGCGCAGCTGAGTGTAGAGAAGGGGCCACATCGAAGAGGACTGGAAGGGCGGGGACACCTGACGGAGGGAGGGGCTGCACGGGCATGGACAGGGGAGAGGAGCAGACCCCCAGCCTGGACCCCAGGCATGTGAGACCCACGCTGAGAAGACGAATCCCCATAACATTTGGCTTTGAAACTAGAGGCTTAAACCTCCCCAGTTCTCACAGTTAGGGGGGTGCTTAGCTCTGAGAGAGGCAGACCGCAGTCAGACTGTGCCCTTGACCTTAAAGAAACCATAGGACAAACAGCCCCACTGAGCTACAGCATAGAAACAGCAGTTTGAAAAATGCCCGGTGGTTGTTTACTAAGCCCAGAACGCGTGCTGGAAGGGCAGGGGTCTTCGGAAAACTTCTCCAAACACCAAAGAGCTGGTGGGTGCCATTTCCCTCCCCTGCCCCTCCACCTAACGGCGCCGAACTCCCCCCACGTTGTGCAGACCTTGTGCACCTCGTTTCCACTCCCCCGTGGCCTGGCCCCTCCCACAGCAGACCAGGCACAGACCTTGCTAACACCGCGTGCCCGCACTCTGCACGCCTTCAGCAGGAGCCCATCCACGGCGGCACCACAGGCCTGGCAGCGTGCAGGCAGCCCGGACAGTGATGCCAGCAGAGGTCTGGTCTGACCCAAATCAAGTCCAAGGCAACTCCACACTGGCCCACCACCACCAGAGGGATGAAACCCTGCCCACAATAGGCAGAGGGCGCCATTGCAGGTGACTGGCCTGAAGGCCGGTAAGGCACAGGAGACAACCCTGAGGTGCCAGGTCCTGGGGAACAGGGGCCATGGGACCACATCTTCGTGAGGCCACTACTTCAGCAGCAGGAGATGTCGCTGAATCTCCAAACACAGAGAGCTAGACAAAACAGGACAAAATCACAGCAAGAGATGTCATACAGATAATGTGCGTGGTAGAGAATTTAAAGTAGCAGTAATAAATACACTCACTGCACTCCCCAGTGGAGGACCTCAGGGGGACCCTCAACAAAGAAACAGGAAACAAGGAATCAGAGATGAAGAAGTCAAGTCACTGAAATTAAAAATGCACTAGATGGAGTAAATAGAGGAAGCAGAACAGATCAGCAACCTGGAGGCCAGAGTATTAGAAAGCAATCAGGCTGAACAAGAGAAAGTAAAGACTAGACTAAGGGAACTCAGGAACAGCAGCAAACGTAGTTAGCATTTCCATTATGGGGGCCCCAGAAGGAGAAGAGAAAGGCGGGCAGAAAATTTATTTGAAGAAATAGCAGGAGACCTCTTAAATCTGGGGAAGGAAACAAAAATCTGGATCCAGGAGATGGAGCGAACCCACAGCAAAAGCAACCCACGGACGCCCACACCAAGATAAGTAGTAGTTAAAATGTCAAAAAGTAGTGCTAAGACCATTTTTAACGCAGCACGGGAAAACAGTTACAGACCAGGAGAAACCCCTAAAGGCTCCCAGCTAAGTTTTCAGTGGAACTGTTGCAAACTAGAAGAGAGTAGCATGATATATTCCCGGTGGTGAAAGGAAAAAACAAACCCCTCCGCCTCGCAGCCTAGAATACTCTATCCAGCGGGTCAGTCAGTCAGAATAGAAGGAGAGACGGAGACTTTCCCAGGCACACAAAGGAATTCATCGCCACTGAAGCAGCCCTACAGGAAATGTTAAAGGGGGCTCTGAGTGCAAAGGAAGGACCATAAACCAGGAGTAAGAAAAGCAGGCACAAAAACAGTGCATTAAGAATATCTACACAGATTGGTCAGTGGGTTCACGAAATCAAAGGATATAAAGTACGACACCATATACCTCAGATGTGGGGAAGAGAGGAACTCAAATCTAGTGCTTTCAGAACGGGTTCGAACTGAAGCAGCCGTCAACTTAATACAGAATGATGCAGGGTACGGTGCTGATAGAACCTAATGGTAGCCACAAGTCACAAACTGATCACAGCTCTGCAAAACATAAAGAGAAAGGAATCCAAATATATCACTAAAGCCAGCAAACCATGAGAGAAGAGAGCAAGCAAAGGAAGGAATGGAGAAAACCCACAAAAACAGCAAGTAACAAAATGGTTATAAGTACACAGTATACACTTACCAGTAATTACTTTGAATGTAAATGGACTAAACACTCCCATCAAAAGACACGGGATGAATCATCGAGATGCATCTGTGTGATGTCTACAAGAGACTCCCTTCAGACCTAAAGACACACACAGACTGAAAGTGAAGGGACAGAAAAGCACTTATCGTGCAAATAGAAGTGTAAAGAAAACGAGGGTAGCAGTACTTACATCAGACAAAACAGGCTTTAAAATAAAGATTATAAGGGTGTCTGGGGGGCTCAGATCATGATCTTGAAGTTTGTAGGTTCAAGCCCCACATCAGGCTCTGCACTGATAACACAGAGCCTGCTTCAGATCCTCTGTCTGCCTCCCTCTCTCTCTCAAAAGATAACAAGAAACAAAGAAGGATACAACATAGTTCTAAGGAGAACAATCCAACAAGAAAATAAAGTCATTGTGACTATTTACAGATCCAGCACGGGAGCACATAAATCAGCTAATAACAAAGGAAAAAATCAATAGTAATACAGTAATAGGAGGGGACTTTAACTGGAACTTAAATCAATAGGTAGAGCTGAACAAGGAAACCATGGCTGATTGACACATTAGACCAAATGGTCCTAACAGTCATATTCAGAACACGCCATCCTAAAATGGAATTCACATTCTTTTCAAGTGCACTGGAACATTCTCCAGAATAGATTACATATTGGGCCACAAAAGTAGTCTCAATAAATTCAAAAAAATCAAAGCCATTACGACCACAGTGCTGTGACACGAGAAATCAACCAAAGGAGGAAACCTAGAAAAAGCACAAATACATGGCAGTTAAATATACTCCTAAACAGTGAACGGGCAACCAGATAAACCAGAGAGGAACTCAAAACATAGATGGAAACAAATGAAAAACACAGTGGCCCACAGTCTTTGAGGTGCAGCAAAAGCTGTTTAAAGGGGGAGGTTTATAGCAACACAGGCCTTCCTCAAGAAACAAGAAAAATGTCAAACAACCTAACCTTACACATGAAGGAGCTAGAGAACGACCAGCAAACAAAGCCCCAAAATAGTAGAAGGAAGGAAATAAAGATTGGAGCAGAAATAAATGAAATAAAAATAAATAAAAACCGTACAACAGATCAATGAAACCAGGAGTTGCTGCTTTGATAAGATCAACAAAATTGATACACCTTTTTACCTAAACTCCTCAAAAAAAAAAAAAATCAGAAATGAAAGAGGAGAGATAAGAACCAACAATAGAAAGACATGCCAACAAATTGGACAACTTAGAAGAAATGCATAAAGTCCTAGAAACATCTACCAAAATTGAACCGGGAAGAAATTGAACAGATGTTTACCAGCAATAAAATTGAATCAGTAACCAAAAAATTCCCAACAAACCAGGGAGCTTCACAGGTGAATTCTAGCAAACATTTCAAGAAAGGTGAATACCTATTCTTTTCATACTGTTCCAAAAAATAGAAGAGGAAAGAAAGCTTCCAAATTCATTTATTGAGGCCAGCATTACCTGGATACCAAAACTAGATAAAGGTACAGAAAGAACTACAGACCAACAGGTGTAAAAACCCTCAACAAAATATTAGCAAACCAAATCCAACAATATAGTACGAAAATCATTTACCAGGTTAGGTGGGATTTACTCCTGGGCTGCCAGGTGGTCAGCATTTGCACATCAATCAGTGCGATACATCATATCAACAAGAGAAAGGATAAAAACCATGTTCATTTCAACAGATGCAGAAAAAGCCTATGACAGACTACACTGTCCACTCATGGTAAAAACCCTCAACAGAGCAGATCTAGAGAGAACACACCTCAGCGTAACGAAGGCTATGTATTAAAAACCCACAGCTAACGTCATACTCAGGGGGAAAGCTCTCGGTTTTTCACCACTAAGATCAGGAACAAGACAAACATGTTCGCTCTCACCAATTTTATTCAACACAGTACCAGAAGTCCTAGCGCCAGCCCGCAGGCAACAAAAAGAA
Organism: Helogale parvula; assembly: GCA_004023845.1. Lineage (NCBI taxonomy): Eukaryota > Metazoa > Chordata > Mammalia > Carnivora > Herpestidae > Helogale > Helogale parvula. The sequence continues at coordinate 28,018 of PJEM01009347.1, forward strand.
ATAAAAGGGAGTAAAACTTTCACTACGGAAAGACCTAACATGCAGTTTTTATAGAAAACCCTTAAGACCCCACCAAAAAACTACCAGAACTAGTAAATGAATTCAGTAAGGTTACAGGATACAAAATCAATACACAGAAACCCATTCTGTATATTCTATACACTGCAGTTCTACCATACTGAAGTAGCAGAAAGAGAAATTAAGAAAACAATCTCATTTATAATTACACCGAAAAGAATTAAATCCCTAGGAATAAACTTAACCGGGGAGGTGACAGACCTGTATCCTGAAAACTATAAAACACTGAGAAAAGCAGCTGAAGATGACAAAACCAGAAAGACACACCGTGCTCATGGATTGGAAGAATTTGGTTAAAATGTCCAGATCACCCACAGCAGTCTGCAGACTTAAATGCTGTTGGTGTTGTGTTAGGGACTGCATTCTCACGTAACTAGAACAAATAAGCCCAAAATTTGTATGGAACCACAAAGACCCTGACTAGCCAAAGCAATCTTGAAAAAACAAAACTGGAGGTATCACAGTTTCAGATATCAAGATAGACTACGAAGCTGGAATAATTAAACAGTATGGTACTGGGACAGAAGTAGACACACAGATCAATGGAACGCAATAGAGAACCCAGAAATAAACCCACAATTATATGATCAATTAACCTACGACAAAGGAGACCAGAATGTGCAACGGGAAAAAGTCTCTTTGGATTGTGCTGTGACAGCCCCCTGGACCACCTTCTCTCACTAGACACAGAGACTATAAAGAACTGATACAACTCAATACCCAAAAAATCAAATAAAGCAATTTAAGAATGAGAAGAGGACACAAACAGGCATTTCTCCGAAGACAACACAGATGGCCCACACACATGGAGAGAGGCCCAGCACCACTCATCAGCAGGAAATGCACATCACAATGACCGTGAGCTGTCACTTCACACCTGTCAGAATGGCTAAAATCGAGAACACAAGAAGTATTGACAATGATGTGGAGAAAGAAGAACCATCTTGCAATGCAGGGGCGGGAGGGGGGAGTGCAAACTCGTGCCGCGACTGTGGGAAACAGTGTGGATGCACCTCCAAAAAATTTTGAATACAGTTACCCTATGATGCAGGAACTGCACGACTCGGTATTTACCCGAAGGACGGGAAAGCACTGACTTGTAAGGATGTGTGCAGCCCCACGCTCCCTGCAGCATCATTTACATTAGCTAAAATATGGAAGCAACCCAGGTTTCCACTGATAGATGGATGGCTAAAGAAGTGGTGTCTTTGTGTGTGTGTACACATGCACGCACGCACACGCACACACACACACACACGAATGTTACTCAGCCTTAGGAAAGAATGAGACCTTGCCATTTGCAACAGCACGGACAGACCCTGAAGGCATTATGCCAAGTGAAAATCAGAGACAGACAAGCAAGCACTCTGTGATCTCACTGCTGTTCGGAATCTTAAAAACAACAACACAACCAGAGCTCACAGATACAGAGAGCAGGCGACTCGTTGCCAGGGTAGGGGCGTGTGAAATGGATGAAAAGAGTCAAAGGTACAAACTTCCAGTTATAAAATAAGTCACGGGGATTCAGTGTGCAGGGAGGCATCTGTAGTTAATACGATATTGTGTATGTGAAAGTTGCTAAGAGAGTAAGTCCTTAAAGTTCTCATCACAAGAAAATAAATTCGCTAACTATGTGTGGTGGTGGATGGTGACTGTGGTGGGCATTTTACAGTACATGCCAGCTTGGAATCATGTTGTATGTCAATTATACCTCAATTAAAAAAGAAAAAGAAGGAAACACTTTTAAAATGGTAAATACAAAATTTTTTTTTACTTCTCTTAATGTTTCTAAACATGTAGGACTCTTTCAAGCAAATGTGAAAACCCTGCATTGCAGAGGACCCATGACGACTGACATAGAGGGTGGGGAGAGTACAAGTGCACGAACGTGAGGTGTCTACATCTTACACCAAGTGCTAATTACAAGGAGAGCTCGGGGCCGCGTGGGGCTCAGTCGGTTGAACATCTGACTTAGATTTCGGCCCAGGTCCTGATCCCAGGGGCGTGGGATTGAGCCCTGTGTTGGGCTCTGCACTGAGTGTGGAGTCTGCGTAAGATTCTCTCTCTGCCTCCTTCCCCTGTTCACATACCCTCTTTCTCTCTCTCAAAAAAAAAATTTTTAAAGTATTAGCTGAGTAGACTGCAAAGTGAAAGATAGATATGGTAATCCATAGAGCAATCTAGAAGTTAAGAGACATAATGGAACTCTAAAATTATTAAAATATGCAAAAGTGGCAGAAAAAGAGAAGCAGAAACAGCAGGGAAACAAGGTAAAATGGTGGCCCTAATGCTGATCACATCAGTGCTTCTATTAAAAGTTAGTAGACTAAACACGAATTAAACAAGAGTTCATCAGAATGGGTTTTTTTTTTAAGCCAACCGCATGCCGTCTACAAAAGATACCCTTACCATATAAAGAACCTGCATGCAAAGACAGAAATGGACGGGAAAAGACATCAGGCAAATTGTAAATTTAAAAAGGCTGGAATGGCTGTCCTAATCTCAGACGAGATCGACGTCAGGACGAAACTCCCACGAGGGATAAACCGCACACTTCACAGCGACGAAAGGGCCGGCTCCGCGGGAGACGCGGCCGGCAGACGCGTGCCTCTAGGACCCCCTTCAGAATAAGTGAAGGGATAGAGGGGAGTGGACGATTCTGTGATCACAGTTGGAGATTTTAACGCCCTCTCTCAGCACCTGATAGAACATCCAGATTAAAATGCTAGTAACGCGAACAATCCGGACGCTGTCAGTCGCCGTACCTTAAATATTCATGAAACCCTACACCCGAAGGGAGAGTACACAGTAGGTACACGCGATATGGTCACCGGCGTGCGTCATATGTTGGGCCACAGAAATTATTCAGGACGTTTAAAAGAACTGAAATCAGAGGATATATTCCCTGTCCACAGTGGAATTAAATCAGAAACCAAGACGACATCTAGGTAAATGCCAAATATTTGGAAACTGTACAACACACTTCTGAATAGTCCATGGGTCATGTAACAAGGAAAATTTGAAAATACAATTAAATGATAATTGGGCCATCTTAGTGGTTCAGTTGGTTAAGCCCCCAACTTTGGCTCAGGTCATGATCTCACGGTTTGTGGGTTCAAGCCCCATGTTGGGCTCTGCGACAGCGTAGAGCCTGGAGCCTGCTTCGGATTCTGTCTCCCTCTCTCTGCCCCTCCCCCACTCACACTGTCTCTATCAAAAATAAACGTTAAAAAGAAATTACAATGAAAATTGATCAAAATTGTGCAAGTAAAACAATGATTAAAGGGATGTTTACCATATTATTGTTATAGAAAAGGCCCCAAGAAAACAATCCCATTTATAACTGCACCAAAAATAATAAAATTTCTAGGAATAAATTTAACCAAAGAGGTGAAAGACCTGTACTCTGAAAACAATAAAACACAGATGACAGAAATTCAAAACACAAAGAAACAGACACTTCATGCTTATAGGTTGGAAGGACAAGCATTTGTTGAAATGTCCATACTACCCAAAGCAGTTTTTAGTTTCAATGCAATCCCTATCAAAATCTCAACAGCATTTTTACAGAATTACAACAGACAATGCTAAAATTTGTAGGGAACCACAAAACTCTGAGTAGCTGAAGCAACCTTGAAAAAGCAAAGCAAAGCAAAGCTGGAGGCGTCACAATTCTGCACTTCAAGTTCTGTTACAAGGCTGTGGTGATCAAAACAGTATGGTACTGGCCTAAAAACAGACACACAGATCAACGGAACAAATCAGAAAACTCAGAAGTAAACTGACAATTATGTGGACAATCTCCAACAAAGCAGAAAAAAATGTCTGTTCAACAAATGGTGTTGGAAAAACCAGACCCGCTTTCTTTCACTATATACAAAATAAAGTGGAATAAAGACTTAGATGTGAGACCCGAAACCATAAAAATCCTTGAAGAGAGCACTGGCGGTCATCTCTGACACTGATCATAGCCACGTTTTTCTAGCCTCCTGAGGCAAGGAAATAAAAGTAAAAATAAATATGACCATGTCAACATTAAAAGTTTCTGTGCAGCCAAGGAAACAATCGACAGAACTGAAAGGCGCCCCACTGAGCGGGAGGAGGGATGTGCAAATGACAGGTTCAATAAAGGGTTAGTACCCAAAATACATGAGGAACTGATACAACTCGATAACCAAAAAAATCAAATAATGCAAGTAAAAAACGGGAAGACATGAGCGGCATTTCTCCAGAGAAGACGCACGGACAGCCAGTGGACACGTGGAAAGAGGCGCAGCATCGCTCGTCAGGGAAACGCGGATCCAAACCGCAGTGAGATAGAGCCTCTCACCCGTCAGAGCGGCTGGGATCCAAACACGGGAACCAGCGAGTCTTGGCGAGGACGCGGAGAAAAAGGAACTCTCTTGCACAGGTGGTGGGGATGCAAACTGGTGTAGCCACTGTGGCAAACAGAATAAAGATTCCTCAAAAGACATGAAAAATAGAGCTACCCTATGACCCAAGAATTGTATTACTGGTCATCTACCCATAAAATAAAAGAACCACTCATTTAGAGGGATCTGTGCACCTCTGTGTGTACTGCAGCGTTATTTACAACAGCCTCCCACGTGTCCCGTCAGTTGGTGAGTGGATAAGGATGCGATCTCACACACACACACACACACACACACACACACACACACTGTTCAGCCATAAAAAATGAAATCTGGCCATTTGCAACAGTGGGTAGAGCTAGACAGTGTAATACTAAGTGAAATAAGTCAGAGAAAGATACCTTATGATCTCACTCCTTTGTAGACTTTAAGAAACAAAACAAGCAAAGGTAAGAGAGAGAGAGAACAAACTGATAGTTACCAGAGAAGGGGGAGGGGGCTGGAGATTAAAGAGTACACATACCATGATGAAAAAAGATGAAATGAAAATAAAAGGTCCCAAAGTTAATGACTTGGATTTCACTTTATGAAACTAACAAAGACTGAGGCACCTGGGTGGCTCAGTCTGGTGGGCGTCTGACTTTAGCTTAAGTTATGATCTCACAGGTTCATGACTTTGAGCCTCGAATCTAGCTCTGTTCTGACAGCTCAGAGCCTGGAGCCTGCTTCAGATTCTGTGTCTCCCTCTCCCTTCCTCCCTCTCTCTCTCTCTCTCTCTCTCTCTCTGCCCCTTGCCCCCCCTCCACCATCACTCAAAAATATATAAAAACTTAAAAAACTAAAAAAGACAAAAAAGAAAGAATAAAGAACAAAAGATGAGGAAATGGAGAAAACAAAAAATTAACACAGCCAAAATTGATTCTTTGACAAAATTAACAATACTGGAGCTAGGTACTGCCAAAATCAAGGAGAAAAGGAGAGAACACAGATCACCAATATCAGGAATGAAAGAGGTGTATTGTCATCACAAATCTTACAGATATTAAAAGGATAATTTTTTTACTTGTGAACTTTATACCAACAAATTTGATAACTGAAATGAGACAAAAATTTCCTTAAAACTATAGTTTACCCAAACTGACAAGATAAAGGAATGGCCTGAGAAGCCCTGTATTAGATTCTTTCTCAAAATCTACTATTAAAGATGTTCCCACAAAGAAACTTCCAGGCCCGAAGGGGCTCAGGAATTCTGTCAAACATTTAGGGAAGAAGTAACGCCAGTCTTACAAACCGTATTACAAGACAGAGAAGGTAGGAGCACCTTGTAACTTGTTTTATGAAGCCGTTATTCTGCAACTAAACCCTGACAGACGTCACGATGAGACCGTCCAGTCCGTTGTTTCATGCTTCCTGAGCACAGGTGCAGAGATACTTAGCTGAGAGTATATAAAGACGATCGATTCTGTCTCAGCGTAAATTAGAGCTTCTTCCCAAGAATGCAAGGTCAACTTAATATCAGAAAAATCAGTTATTATAATCACCACACTAAAGGAGGAAAAAAACATTGCAGTAGATGCAGAAAAAGCATTTGACGTCATTCAACATTCATTCATCAAAAAGACACTTGGCAAACCAGGAATAGAAAGGAACTTACTTTACAAAGGGCATCTACAGAAACTTAGCAGCTGACCTTATATTTAATGGTGAAATACAGAATCCCTTCTCAAGGCTGGAAACCAGGGAAGGGAGGCTCTTCTGTCGAACCCTGTATCGGCTGCCCTAGCCAGTGCAATAAAGCACTATTTGCAGAAATGAAATGATTTTTTTATATTGAAAGCTCTAGGAAGTGTACAAAACAATGAATGCCGTTAATACCGGCTTGATTTAGCAAGGTCATAAGACACAAGCCCATCGTATAGTTAGTTGTATTTTACATACTGGCCCAAAACAATGGGAAAATGGAACTAAAAACCCAATCCCATTTACAGAATAGTAAAAAAAAAAAAATCTAGGAATTTAACCAAAGAACTCTAATCCTTTACACTGAAAACCACAAAATACTGAGAAATTAACACCTGCGAAAATGCAGAGGTACACTAAGTCTACAAATTGGAAGACTCACTGTTAAGGTACAGTTTTCTCCAAATTGATTGTATACATCAATGCAATTCCATTAAAAATGCGAGCAGGGATGTTTTGTTTGGATGAAGTGTTGTTGTTTATAGAAACTGACAGACTGATCCTAAAATTGATATGGAAATGTGAAGGACCTGAATAAGCAAAGCGAACTTGAAAACATTGGAAAATTTACAGTTTGGCTTTAGAGCCTAAAATAATCAAGCCGGGGTGGCACTGGCATAAAGATGTCAGATACATGGATGGAACGGAATAGAGGCCCCAGAAATAGACCGCATCTATGTAATCAGTTGGGAAAGGACATTTTTTTCAGCAGGTGGTATTGGAATGCGTAGAGATCTCCCACCAACAAAAAATGAACCACAACTTCTACCTCATACCAGAGAAATACCTTTTCACAGCGGATCACAGACCTCAAGACAAAACCTAAAACCATCAAGCTTTTAAAGAAACATGTAAGAGAATATTCTTGGTCATTGAGAATTGGGCAGATTATTTCTTACATACAGAAAACCACCACCACACAAAAAAAGTTTTGAGAAATGAGAATCGAAATTCAGGAATTGTGCTCATCTAAACATAGCTACGAAAACGAACAGGCACAACTCTCTGGAAGAAAATGTCTGTAAGTCCTATCTGACGTGACTTTGTTCAGAAACCAAACCCCAGGAATAAGGGACAAACTGCCTAATTTAAAATGGCCAAGTATTGTAACAGACACTTCACAAAAGGAGATACATAACAGTCAATAAGCAAGTGAACAGTGCTGAACATGATTACTCAGGAGCGGAAGTGCAAGTGAGAACCACACTGAAACGCCACTGCAGGCCCACTGGGGCCACTTAAAGTTCAAAAGCCCGGCAACGGCGAACACTCATGGTGACGTACGTCCTGGAATCCGTTCTTCAGCAACAGGCACGTAAAATGCTGCACCCTCTTGGGGAAGCAGTTAACATTTTCAATGATGCTGTGTTTCATTTTCCTTCACTGTTTTAATGTGTGTCACATCAACTCATTTTAGGTGTTGAACCATCCTTGCATTATTGGACTAAATCCCATGCGGTCACAGCATATGATCCTGCTGCTGGACTCTGCTCGCCGTGACTTTGTCGAGAGTCTCCAGCAGTGTTCATAAGGGACGGCGGTCCGTGGTTTTCTCCTAGTATCTTAGTCAAGCTTTGGTATCAGGGTAACGCCGGCCTCATAGGCTGAATTAGGAAGTGTCCTGTCCTTTACAATTTTTTGGAAAAGTTTGAGAAGGATTGGTGTTATTTCTGTTTAAGAGTTTCGTAGAATTCAGGGCACCTGGGTGGCTCAGTAGGTTAGGCGTCCGACTTTGGCTCAGGCTATGATCTTACTGCTCGTGAGTTTGAGCCCCACATCCAGCTCTGTGCTGACAGCCTTGCAGCTCAGAGCTTGGAGCCTGCTTCAGATTCTGCCTCTGTCTCTCTTCCCCTACCCCACTTGTGCTCGCTTACTCTTGCTCATATGTAAATGAACATTAAAAAAGTTTTTTAGGGGCACCTGGGTGGCTCAGTTGGTTAAGCCTCTGACTTTGGCTCAGGTCATGATCTTGCAGTCCTTGAGTTTGAGCCTGTGTTGGGGTCTTTGTGACAGCTCAGAGCCTGGAGCCTGCTTTGGGTTCTGTGTCTTCCTCTCTCTCTATGCCCCTCCCCTGCTCATGCTCTCTCTCTCTCTCTCTCTCACTCACTCACTCAAAAATAAACATTTAAAAGAATTTTTTTTGAAGAGTTTGGTAAAGTTCACCATTGAAGCCATCTGGTCCTGGGCTTTTGTCGGGAGGTTTTTGATTCCTAGTTAAATATCCTTGCTAGTTACAGGTCTGTTCAGTCTGTTTCTTCATGACTCAGTCTTAGTAGATTTTATGCTTTAAAGGATTTAACTTTATCTAGATTATCCATTTTGTTGGGGTACAGCTGTTCACGGTATTTCCTTTTAATCCTTTTGTTTCTATAAAATGGGTAATGTCCCGACTTTCATTTCTTTTGTCTGTTTTTGCTTTGCTTTTCTCCCACCTTTATTTCTGATGTTAGTAATTTGAGCCTTCTTTTTTCCTACTCTATCTAGTAAAGATTTTTCGGTGATCTTTTCAGAGAACCTACTTTTGGTTTTGTTGATTTTCTCTCTTTTTCTGTTCTCTAGTGTACTTAACTCTGCTTCTTTCTTTCTTTTCTTCTGCTAGCTTTGAGTTGACTGTGTTCTTTTTCTAGTAAGCTGTTAGGTGAGGTTGTTGAGAGCTTCCTTTGTAATGGAGGCACTCAGAGAGAGTACAGGTAGCATTTTAAAGGTAAGCAATTTATTTTACATTGACCCCCAGCCTCAGTGACCTATACAAACTCCTGCACATCTGTCTCTCCACCCTCTGTTCTTGATGTCACGGTGACACAGTGATATACTGTGCACCCGTTAACACGTGTGTAATTCTTACGCAGGTCTTTTAAATCCTGTAGAAAATAAATAGTGGAGTTAAAACAAAAAGTATAATAATTACTTTTTTCTAATTGCCTATGTGTTTACCTTTACTGGAGATATTTTTACATCGTCTTAGGACTTGGGGTTACTCTCTGGCTTCTTTTCACGTCAACCGGACAGGCTCCCTGGAGCATCTCCCGGAAGCAGGACTAGTGCTTCTGGCCCTTCAGCTTTGTTTACCCAGGAGTGTTTGCGTTTCCCCTTCATTTTTGAAGAACAGTTTTGTTTTGCTAGTTACAGAATTCCCAGCTGACAGGTTCGGTCTTCAGCATTTTATGTGAAAATCTCACCGCCTGTGGGGCCTCCAGTGTTTCTCCTGAGAAATCAGCTCATTATTTTACAAAGAATTTTCTATAATGAGTCACTTTTTCCTTCCTGCTTTTAAAATTCTTTGGTTTTGGCTTTTGACTGTTTGGTTAGAATGTGTCACAATATGGTTCCTTTGGGATTTATCCTATTTGGAGTTGTTTAGTTTCTGAGTTTTATAGATTTAGGTCTTCAAGTGATAGCAGTTTATAGCTTTTTTTTTCCCCCCCAAATAATCTCTGCTCCTTTCTTGCTTTACTAGACTCTGATAATGTATATTATTGGTCCATTTAATATTATCCCATAAGTCCATTAGGGTCTGTCACTTTTCCTCAGGTCTTTTTTCTTTCTCCGCCTTAGTCTCAGTCATTTCAAATGTCCCATCTTCAGGTTTGTTTCTTCTGCTGGCTCTCATAGCTGCTGTTCAATCTAATGAGTTTTTCAAACCCTTTTGTTTTCCAGCTCCAGAATTTCTCCAAGAATTCTGTTTGTATAATTTGTCTCTCTGTGGACATTCTAGTTTGTTCACATATCATTTCCCTGACTTCCTGTAAGCCTTTGATCATGGTTTCCTGTAGCTCTTCGTGCGTATTGAAGATGGTGGTTTCACAGTCTTGGTTCAGGAAGTCCACGGCCCTGACTTCTTCAGGGATAGCTTCTTTTCTTCTTTTGAATAGGCTGCTTTTCTCCCTTTTCTCTGGCGTTGTGTTGAAAATTTGTTGGGGGTTGGGGGGGGACCCACCTCGCTAAGCCTTGGTGGTTTGCTCCGTGCAGGGAGAGCCCTTCACCAACTAGCTGGGCCCGTCCCAGCCCCGGGACAGCGCCACCTGCCGGCTGAAGTTCCCCTCGGGTCGTTTCTGCCCGGTCTTGTCTGGGCCTGTGTGGGGCCCTCCCGGATCCACTGTATATACAGCTGCTTTGGAATGTTGTGCTTTCCCCGAATCTCCTCCCAGCTTCTCCTTGGCGCCTCACTTGGTGTCCTGAGGTCTCCGCCCCTGACCTCTCACCCCAGGCCTGTGTGTCCTCTTCCCCAGGCGGCTTTCCCAAGCACTAGCCATCGCTTTAGCACTAGAGTTGGGTTAGATGAAACAGAGACCGGTCCTTTGGGCGGCTACCAGGTAGGTTAGAATCATGCAAGTCAGATCAGCTCTGCTCCCTCCAGTTTAAAGGAAGCAGCTGGGAACTGGGCAGGGGACAGGGTGGGGTAAAAACACCATGACATTTTCTACCATTTTGACATGTGGCTTTTCTTGACCAGGCTTTCACTTGGTTGCTGAAGACCTCTGACTGTTTGCCAGAGTTCCTGTTAGGTTCTTTTAGCCCTGATGGTCGGTGTTCCCATGGGGGGATGGGGGCTTGAACATTTAAAGCCATTCAAGTGCGGTTTCTTCCTGCGCATAGTAGGGCCCGGAGGGGCCTGTAGGTCAGTCTGCTCACCGCCAGCGGTGCGGAGTGGTTTGGGTTGCAAGACTGCCCAGGCGTGAAGACAGTACGAAATAGCATCTCCGCCTCTCCCTCTGGGCGGGGCTGGAGACCCGGATGTCCGGCTTCCGGGGAGGTGCCGGACAGTCTGTCAGGTCGTGCTTGTGAACAGATCTGCCCCGCGGACGGGGTCCCGGGAAGGAAAGAGCGTCTGCAGGTGCGGAGCTCGCATTGGTACCTAGATGGGGGCAGGGGCCGCAGATCGGCTCGCTGGCAAACAGTCTTCAGGAGAACAGAGGCTCTGTAAGGTCCGTGGACTTGTCATTTGGGCCCAAAGAGATCCCGAGCATGAGGTCTTCACTGACCTCGCAAGTCCGCTGTGTCCGCGGGCAGGCCGAGAGGGCAGGACAGACGGACGAAGTGCCGGAGTCACGGACAGCCGAGCGGAGGCACCCTCTGCTTTGGCTCCCTGAGCGCGGGTTCGGTCTCTCTCGGGTCCACTGTGACCCAGCAGATCATGTCAGGAGAGTTCCCGCCCCTGGGCCCTGTTCTGAGCCAGCCGGGTGCAGGCTGGGAACCCGCGGCCCTCCCTGCCCCTGTGTGCTGACGCTGCGGCAGCCACTCAGGGACGGCTGTCCCCGGGCTTTGCTGAGACAGCACCGGGGGAGGGAGCTGCCAGCCGATGGCCCGAGCGGAAGTGTCCCCAGCCACAAGCCGAGGTGTTCCCTCCTCTCTCACCAGAGTGCCCCGCCCCTCCTCCGCGCCAGTCGTGGCTGCAGGGCTCTCCTTGCGGGGGGGGGGGGGGGGGGGCATCCACCGGGAGACCTGTCCCCAGCGCCATCAGCACGGCTGGCCTCGGTGGTGCATCTCAGTGCTGGGTACGGTCTCATACCAGGAGAGACCCCAGAAGCAGAGACTCCAGGTGCACGGCTCTCGTGGATCACTGTCACTTCCAGGGACAGTTGCCTGCCGTGAGCCGTCGGGCCTCGGATCCACCCGTGTGCAGGGCAGCGGGGCAGCGTGGCCACTGCCACCTCCCGCCCCCCTTGGTCTCAGCAACGACTGCGGAGCAGAAGCAGGT
>PJEM01009347.1:40006-72671 GCA_004023845.1 Helogale parvula
CGAGGAGAGATGCGGGTGTCCGCTGGGCGGAGTCCCCGGGGGGTGGGGGACCGGTGCGAGGGGGCGGCAGGAGACGGAGAGCTGGTCACGGTCACAGGTGGGGACTCCGGTCTTCCCACCCCGCCCCTCCTTATGCTCACGAGCAGACTGGCCCCCTCCCGCCTCCCCTCCCGGCCCTGGCAGCCCCGTGTGGTCCCCGAGGAGGGAGCTGGCCTCGGGAACCCCGAGCGGCCTCTGTCGGGGGCGCGCAGACACCGCTATCACCCGTCCGTCTCAATGCGCCCCCCCTCGCCGAGCTCCTCCCCGGAGGCCGGAGGGATCACCTCCCTGTCCCCCTCTCCAGCCTTCGTGGACCTGCCGGAGCTAATGCAGCATCTGGACAACAACTTCAAGTACTGGAAAGGCCTGGACGAGAGGAAGCTGCGGAGCCTCCGGCCGCCCCCCGAGTAGCGCCGCCGCCGGGGCCCCCGCACCCGGACCCCGTCCTTGCAGGATTCGGCCGCGCTGGGGACACCGCTGACCTTCTGCGGCCACTCGCTGCTGCCACTGCCACCAAGTGCAACCTAGGCCATACCTGGCGCGCCGCGGGGACTCTTGGGAAAGTCACGGGAGAGCGGCGTGCACCAGCCTTCCTTCCAGGGACCTTGGAGTGACCCTGCAAGACCGGGAGGGGTTTCCTGTTGCAAACAGTGTCTCCCACTGGGCCCGGGCCTCAGGAGCAGCTGGCGGCTCTGGGAGCCGTCGCAGCTTCTCCCAGTCCCAGCAGGTGCGCTCATCACTCTGGAACACTACTGACAGTGACTTCTCTGTGGAAACAGTAGCAGATGAGATATACAAGAAATTTTGAAGTTGATTATTACATACAAAGAAATTTCGAAGTTGATTAATATCCATTAAAATGTTTTATTTATTTTATTACAAGTTCAATATTTTCTATGAATTTTAAAATACTTCAAAGCCAAAGCCAACTTTAAATGCCATGACCAAATTTACATGATTCATTTTCATTAAATGTGTATTACTTGGATGTACAGACTTATTTTCATAATGCAAATTAAAGATCTAAAACGACACATTTTTACTGCACTGCAGAAATATCTGTGTATGTTAAACTCTTTTCTGATTGAAGCGAATTGAGGAAAGCGGTCTTCGGGGGAGGGGCCTGAGTCCAGGAAGGAGAGGGACAGGACAGTATGGAGCCCAGAGTTCTGACGCTGCTCTCATCTGATGGGCTTTGTAACCCTCGAAATACGTGACATTAAGACCGAACACTTCTCCCCTAAGATTTTATAAATGAATTCCCCAAAGTCTGCCTTATTTTATAGTGTTTCTATAAGATACTCCCTCAGAGAACAAAAATGGAATATTTAGTGAAATGACATCTTATAACCAATCTGTTTTCATCTGAATTGGGAATCTTTGATTCTGGAAATTTATAAAGGTTTGTATCTTCCATTTTGAGTAAGTGTAGCACCGTAAAATATGACACATGATGACATGTCAAAGTGCTTGTCACTTAAAGTTGTATTTTTTCCCCCAGATAAAAATGAAATTAAACTATTTGTTTTTAAGAAATCATGTATCACCTTTTCTTTGGAGTTTAGGATATCATCAATATTTGATTTCTTCTCTCTCTAAATGAGATACCTTTATATTCCAGAGAAGATCAAAGTTAAATTTTTCAGGGTCAGAAAAATAACAGAGGAGATGTTGAAAACTTCTCACCACCGGAAACCCATTCACAGCTGGGGGGTGGCCGTCAGGAGGCCCTTTTCCAGGGCGCCTGGGGCTCAGTCGGTAAATCGTCTGACTCTTGATTTCAGCTCGACTCACAATCTTACAGTTGGGGAGTTTGGCCCCTCATCAGGCTCTGCGCTGAAAAGCAGGGAGTCTGCTTGGGATTCTCTGTCTGTCTCTCTGCCCCTCCCCCGCTTCTGCATGCTTCTGCTCTATCAAAAGTAAGTATATTTAAAGCTAGAACATTAAAAATAATCCCCCCAAAAGTTCCTTTTTCTAAGGAAACAAAAGCCCCTTTTCCTGCGTGAAGACCTTTGACCTAAGTCGGTACCTGCGGACCGAGGTGGAAGAGGGCCGTCTCCTCTCCTCCAGGTGCCAGGACAGAAAAGGAAGTTGCCCCCACGAGCAACTCAACCTGCACGAGGTGGAGAGCAGGGCACGCGGTGTTGGGAACCCGCACCACCCAGGCCTAGGAGCGCCAGGAGGATCGGAAAGAGACTCTGAGGAGTAGGCCTAACGTGTGCAGAGAGAAAAGCCGCAACAGGAACCATAAGGTATAAACCAAGATAGTTTTAAAAATAGGTCTATTTGAAAAAGAACCAAGGAGACATTCTAGATACGAAGAATCCAGTCCTTGAAACAAACCAAAAACCCTGCCAGGGTGAGCAGAACGCCAGCCGTAACCACAGGGAGGATGGACAACTGAAAGGCTTGCGGCGGCGCCACACGCAGCACAGAGGTTTAAAGTGAAAGCAAAGTTAAAATGCGGGAGGCAGAATGAAGTCCTTCAAAACGTGTCAAACACCAAACAAACCGTGTCTAAATCAGGAGATCCAGAATGAGAGGCAGTCAGGGTTTAACAGACACACATCCTCGGATTTAAAGGGGCCACTGAACCCCAAGCAGGATAAGCAAAACACGCCCACACAGCACAGTGCGGGGCCCCAGAGAAAACCCAACGGTTGTGAGAAAAGGCCGCTCCCTGACAAGGCGACTCGTGTTAGACCCATGCCTCAGACTTCTCATCTGCCACAACCAGGAGACATAGCAATACCATTTTCAAAAGACAGAAGGGAACTCTCGGCCTAGAATTACATACCTAACTAAACGATCACTCAAGAGTGAAGGTGAAACATGGACAATTTCAGACACGCACACATAGTTCATTATAAACAGACTTCTCTAGAAAGAATCGCAGAAAGATGTATGTCTATAAAATGAGTCCTGAAAAAAAAGAGGGAGGTTTCAGAAAGCAACGGTAAACAAAGAAATTGGTAAATATCTGGGGAAAACCGAGTTTACCGAGTGGGGCAAAAATCATAGTGACGTACAATCAGGAGAAGGGGCGGGTACACCGTCGGGTACGTTACATGTTGAGGACAAAAGAGATGCTCATACTTTCAATAAGATTAACTCAAAGTTAAGGGAAACTGTCAAAGGAACAAATATGGAATTTAAAAGCACTAAAAGGAAAGCTAAGAAATAAAACGTGACTAATGTAACCCATAGGAGACAGATGGAGAACGGAACTATGACTTAGACAATGATGGAGGTACAAGTATAAGCACGCAGCATGAACAAAATCAATTCTAGATTAAAGGTCCACATGCAAAGGATCATCCTTTTGAGGAACAGGGAAACGTTCTTAAAATGATACCAAACGCTTTAGAAAGCATACAAGAAGTAAATTCTCTACAACTTAAAAATTCTCTATGACAGAGTATATACGTGCTAAAACCATGCCACAGAGAGACGACCTACAGAGGTAACAAAGTTGTGTGTGCATATGAATAACATATACACTATATATAAAGAATGCTTACAAGTCCACAGGCTAAAAGACAAGGTATTTTATACCCATTGGATTACCACATTTTTAGCAACTGACAAAACCAAGTGTTGATGAAGGGACGAGAAGCAGTGAACTTTCAGACATCCATGTCAGGAGGGAAGAACCACAATGGAAAGCAATTTGGAAACATCCACTACCATTTCTCAATTCAGTGATTTTACGTCTAGATCCTGGGGACGTGTGCCAGTGTGCACAAGAAGACCTATTTAAGGATCTTCCTACTAGGATTCTGTCACAGTGAAAAAGTAGCAACAGCTGAAATGCCCTTCATAGGAGAATGGATAGAGAAACTGCCACCTCATACTCAGACTGGGGTACACTGTGCTAGACCGTTCCTCCCAATGGCCCCTGCATCCTGGTATCTATGGCCTTGGGTGGGACCTAGTAGTTTGCTTCTAACCAATGAAATATGGCAAAAATGACGGGGTGACACTTCCAGGATGTGGCTACCAAAGACAGTATGTGAGTTCCCTAGTGTTGCCCTAACAACGCCAATAAGCAGCCTAGAACATCAAAGATTTATTTTCTCATAGTTGTAGGGGCCAGAAATCTAAAATCAACGTGTCAACAAGATGGTTCCTTTTGTGTGTTCTAAGCGTGGGGCCATACCGGACCTTTCTCCAAGCTCTTGGTCCACAGCCTTAGCGCTCCTTGGCCCACAGATGCGGCGTTCCAGTCGCTGCCTCCATCTGCACATGGTGCCCACTCGGTCTCTGTGACCTCCCCTCTTCTCATAAAGCTACCAGCCACTCAGCCCACTCTGAATCCAACGGGTGCGTCTCCCAATCCTGCACTAATTCCATCTGCAAGGACTGTATTTCCAAACAAGCTCCCATCCTGAGGTTCTAGGGGATCTGGATGTTGGCAAGCACTTCCACCCACTCCAGACGGTGACGTCCATCTTGCTCACAGTCCCTTGTTCTTACTTGCTGTGATGAGGCAGGCTACTCTGCTGTGAGCCGCCCTGTGCAGAAGCGCACGTGGCAAGGACGTGAGGGCGTCCTCCAGCCCGCAGCCAGGACAGGACGGAGTCATGCTGCCAGCACCACACGAGTGCATGGGATGCAGATGCTGCCACAGTTGCGTCTGCAGATGAGACCACGACCCCAGCAGACACCTTGATCATAGTCTTATTATGAGAGACCCTGAGCCAGACGGTGCAGCGAAGCCACACTCGGATTCCTATCCACAGAAACGGAGGTAGTAAATGTTGTGTTTGAACCAGCAAACTTTAATTTATTACACACTAACAAATAACTAATAGCTTCCTACACATAGTTAAAAAGAATGACGAAGAGCTACAGATATCCACTAGGAAAAGCTTAAGAACAATACTGAAATAAAAGGTTAAGTTGTAACACGATCCCATCTCCACAGAGTTTCTGAATATCCCAAACACACTAGTGTTCATGGAAAAAGTACTAGAAGGAGCATTAACACACAGAGGAGGTTCACACACACTGTGAATCGGCCGGTGCAACCCTAGGCTCCCGGTGGACACACAAGCTAGAACGCTACGATCTTTCCCTCCAGACGCCCTGGCGCCTACATTTCTGTGTCTCACTTAGGGTCACCTGTCAGCTGCCACTGTGCAGGATGCCGGACTCGGAACGGAGGCCTGCACGAGGGAAGCCCGCGGGGGCCGCCCACCCCAGCGGCGCTCAGGGAGGATTCTGACTGCGGGAGGAGCGCGGACATTCTGGGGCCACAGCAGCCTTCGCAGCGCAGCCCTGCAGTGGAGTTTTAGGGAGACTCTCTGGAAAACTCAGGCAACAGTCGGTTTCTGTAGCCCTTCCCCTGGCAAACCCCTTCTGCTTCAACCAGCGAAAAGGGTGGGGTCTCTAGTCTCCGAATGGAGGACTCTGACGAAGACCGGAAGGACACACGCCAACGTCCTGCAGGTGGTTCTTGGGGGGGCGGGAAAGGACGTGTACCAGGGAGATATTCAAAGGGAACGACCTTTACTTTAAAAAAAAAAATTTTTTTTTTTAACATTTATTCACTTTTGAGAGATACAGCACAAGCAGGGGAGGGGCAGAGCGAGGGAGACACAGGATCCGAAGCAGCTCCAGGCCCTGAGCTGTCAGCACGGAGCCTGATGTGGGGCTAGAACCCACGAACTGTGAGATCATCAGCTGAGCTGAAGTCGGACACTTAACGGACTTGGCCCCCCAGGCGCCCTTTACTTTGTTGTTTAAAATAAAAATATTTGCACATAGCAAAGTACTAGGGCTTATTAATTCTGGCGATGAGCATATCAGTTTTTAAAAAACATATGACTCCCCATTTTAATATGTTGAAATATTTCATAATCTTCTTAAAAACGAAAAATCACCCCTGTGACAAGGTGGCTGGGAGAATATTTTGTATTTAAATAGAAAAAAGTCTTTGTATGTAGTACACGGAACAGGGAAGCCATATGAAAAATATAATGCCCTCAACTATAAAAAGTTAAAATATTATACACGCCAGCCACGTAATTCAGAAGAAAAGGGAATGGTCTGTAATTTATTTTACAAAAGCTTACTTCCAAAATACCGATTTTTGGAGACTTCTATTGTAAGGAAATAATTCAATAGAAAAAAATAGAAACATGATATGAACAGAAAGTTTATAGAAAAAAGAAGTATAAAACATTCTTAAATGAAAGTTTATGCTAAACCTGACTGGTACTAATTGAAATACAAATTAGAACCAGTTTTAGTTCTTTAAGAACTAAAGATTAGTGAAGAACAGAAAGTTTGACAACACAACACATTGGTAAGAATGTGGAGACACAGGGGCGCCTGGGTGGCTCAGTCAGTTAAGCCTCCGACTTTGGCTCAGGTCATATCTCAGGTTCGTGGGTTCGAGCCCCCCGTCAGGCTCTGTGCTGACAGCTCAGAGCCTGGAGCCTGCTTCGGATCTGTGTCTCCCTCTCTCTCTGACCCTCCCCCACTCATGCTGTCTCTCTCTCTCTCATAAATAAATAAACTTAAAAAAAGTTTTTTTTTTAAACCCCAAAGACTCCACCAAAAAACTATTAGAACTGACAAATGAATTCAGTAAAGTTGTGGCTATAAAATTAATATTGAGAAATGAAATCTGTTGCATCTCTATACACTAACAACAAAGTAACAGAAAGAAAAATTAAGACAAAACCTCATTTACAGTTGCACCAAAAAGAATGAAATACCTAGGAATAAATTTAACCAAGGAAGTTAAAGACCTGTCCTCTGAAAACTATGAAACACTGATGAAAGAAACTGAAGATGACACAGACAAATGGAAAGATATTCCATGTTCAGGGATTGAAAGAATACTGTTGAAGTGTCCATACTACCCAAAGCAACCTATAGATTTAATGCATCCCTATGAAAATACTTACAGTATTTTGCACAGAACTAATGCACATAATCCTAAAATTTGTATAGAACCACAAAAGGAGTTCAATAGCCAAAGCGATCTTGGGAAAGAACAGAGCTGGAGGCACCACAATCCCAGATGTCAAGATATACTACAAAGCTCTAGTAATTAATACGGTGCGGCAGTGGCACAAAAACAGACACACAGATCAATAGAACAGGACAGAGGGCCCATCAATTAAGCCACACCTACTGGCAAATCAATCTCTGATAAGAGGCAATGACATACAGTGCAGAAAAGACGGTCTCTGGACAGCGACGTGAAGAATGAACCCGGACCACTGTCCGACACCGCACACGAACCAAAGTCAAAATGGACGAAAGGCCTACTGTGAGACCTGAAGCCATAAAACTGCTCACAGAAAACACAGACAGACATAGATTAAAGGAATTAAGAGGTACAAATTCCCACTCATAACATAAATAATTAATGGAGATGAAAAGCACAGCAGGGAGAACACAGGGAGTAGCATTATAACAACACTGTCTGGGGAAAGACAGGGACCCCACCTACCACGCTGAGTAATGCGCAGAATCGCCGAATTAACATGCTGTACACCCGCAACCAATTTAACACCGCATGTTCGTTACATTTCAACTTAAAAATAAAAAGGTAAAAGTAAACAAAAAGCACAGGAATATCAGAGGAAACCATGAAGAAAATGTTTATCAACTCACAGTGATGGCTTTATCATTTCACAGTGCAAAAGGCATGACATGAAATCCAGAGTTCGTAAAAAGAAAAAAGAAAAGAACTGCCAAGTTCACCATGTTTAGGAGAAA
Source organism: Helogale parvula (assembly GCA_004023845.1). NCBI lineage: Eukaryota > Metazoa > Chordata > Mammalia > Carnivora > Herpestidae > Helogale > Helogale parvula. The sequence goes on from PJEM01009347.1 coordinate 47,783, forward strand.
AGACAACCTGCCCCGGGAGGGGCAGAGGGGACGAGTGAGTCCGCGCACAGCTCTAACTCAACACGCAGCAGGTGAGGGCCACACAGAAGCCCCCGGGTGCTCCCTCCAGCAGGGTTTATAAGGTTGAGCAATTGGAAACAAAGAAACTGGGCGCCTGGATAATTCAATCGGTTAAGCTTCCCACTTCAGCTCAGGTCATGATCTCACGGTTCATGGGTTCACACCCCGTGTCGGGCTCTGTGCTGACAGCTCAGAGCCTGGAGCCTGCTTCCGATTCTGTGTCTCCTTCTCTCCCTGCCCCTTTCCCGCTCACACTCTTTCTCTCAAAAATAAAAAAAGCATTAAAAAAATAATAAAATTTAATTTAATTTTACAAAAGAAACAACCCAAAATGCCCCACAATAGGTATCATTAAGAAGAAAAGTTTTGTGTGATTCCAAATAGAGTTCTTTATAGCCACTAAAAGTAATGATTTAGAGAACTATTCAGTGAAACTGGACACCTCAAGACTGTGTTGAGGATGACCCATTTGGGGGGGCACGAGGGCCGATCCATGTGACGAGGAGGAGATAGAGCAGAATGCCGGCAGGGCTCACCTCTGGAGGGGGGGGCTCCTGGGGCTTTCCAGCCTGTCCTGTGCTTTTCGGGGTCTCCCCTGAACTTGACACATTCGCTCACTCTTGCCATCACCACGTCCTACAGTTTGACGTCTAACAGCTGGCAAGGCGGTGTGACTGCCCTGGCTGGGGAATGTGGGGACAGGGTGGACTCACCGGGCAGGTGTCCACCTAACCGTGTGTGAGGACCGGAGGACACGCCGGCCAAGGGGCCACCTGGAGACGGACCCCAGACTCTGCAGGAAGCCCGTGCCATGTTTAGCTCCATGGATGTGACTTAAGCCTTGAAGTAGTCAGGGGGGAGGGGGAAGGAGACAGGTGAAGGGCACTGGGTTCCCTGGCTGCTGGGGTTGGCATGACAACCGTGGACAAGCCCAGGACCCCCGGGGGGCAGAGCAATGCCGGTGTTCCAGATCTTCCGGGGACGATTTCCAGCTGGGAAGGCCTGGAGCGCCGAGCTGTGCCAGCCGAGTCCCTCAGGGACAACAGTGACATGTTCAAGAGAAGCAAAAGCTACCGGCCGGGAAAAGATGAGGTCTCTGCCCGCCTCGCCTGAGCTGCACCTTCCCAGAGTGGAGAGGTCACAGCAGTGCAGGAAACGGTTTTGCTCTCCCTTTTCTTCAAAAAAAAAAAAAAAAAAAAGTCACTGGACTGGAAAGGCTTCTGAGTCACAAGGAAGCCTCTTCCCCCAAGGACCGGGATCAGAGACAATGTGGAGGGGACTATTCAAGCCACCAGCTCCCACAGGCGCAGGAAGAACTGAATCAACCCTGAACAACCTGCCTCGTCCTGCTATAAAAAGATTCAGGAATGGAGGACTCCCGTGTGTCCGGTCACCCATCCCCGGGCTCCAGCGGCCCGGCCTCCGCCACGGGAGGAAGAGGAACGGGTCTCTGCTCCTTCCCTCCGTGGGGCCAGGTCACCAGCACCACGGGCGTCCCCGGGGCGGCCGCCCTGCATTCCAGGCTCTCAGGTCCGGTGAGGTGGGCGACGAAGGCAAAAGGAACACAGGGACAAGTTCAATTCCCTCTGCAGCCCGCTGGCAAGTCCTTGAGACCGGCCGGGGCCTCCCTCTAAGATGCTGCTAGAGGCAACCTCACCTTGACATTCGCCAGACCTCCGGGACCCTGTAGTCCTCCTTAACATGTAAAAATCCCTTTGGGAACTTTTTTTTTAATGTTTTTTTTTTTTTGAGAGAAAGAGAGAGCGTGCGCGTGAGACAGAGCAAGACAGAGCGCAAGCAGGGGGGGGCAGAGAGAGAGAGAGGGAGACACAGAATCCGAAGCAGCTCCAGGCTCCAAGCTGTCAGCACAGAGCCTGATGTGGGGCTTGAACCCATCAACGTGAGATCATGACCTGAGCTAAAGTTGGACTTTTTTTTTTTTTAATGTGTTTTATTTATTTTTGAGAGACAGAGAGAGACAGCGTGAGCAGGGGAGGGTCAGAGTGAGAGGGAGACACAGAATCCGAAGCAGGCCCCAGGCTCTGAGCTGTCAGCACAGAGCCTGACATGGGGCTTGAACCCACGAACAAGGAGATCATGACCTGAGCCAAAGCTGGATGCTCAACCGACTGAGCCACCCAGGCGTCCCTAAGGTTGGACTCTTAATCAACTGAGCCACCCAGGTGTGCCTGGAAACTTCTTGTCTCTGTACCCCCCCCAACCTAGGATACATGGTAGCAATCATCCTCCAAACATGCAGCCCACTGACACACATGACTAAGGTTTTACTGGACAGTGGTAAATGACCCCTCAAGGTCTTGGAAACCTTGCTTCCAAATTCCTTAGACTCACGCTATCCCTAACCCCTTCCCGACTTGAAAGTCTATGACCCATCATTCCTCACAACCCCAGTGCAGGTCTTTCTGCTCCCGGGTCCTCTCCCTGTGCTTTAGGAAAACCACCTTTTCTGCACCAAAGACATCTCAAGAATCCTCTCCGGACCCCAGCATTTCACATCATGTCCGCGCTGGCATCTGAGGAGCGTGGGGTGATGGACGCTCTCCCTGCTGTGTCAGTGGGCCCCGCAAGGGGGCATTTTCAGCAGCCACTCTTCCTACTTCCTCTCACCCACCCTTTTGCCAAAGGCTCAAACCCCAGCTTTCCGAAAGGTCCCTTCTTGTCCCACGGAATAGATCCTATTTAATCTAGAGGAGGAGGAAACCCGCTCAGCTGCCAGGAAGCAACAGCGTCAATCTACAGGCCAAAATCCACACTGCAACCTGCGAACAAGGCAGGAGGGGCCTGCCTTGGACGGAGGGACGGAGTTCTGAGTGCAAACCACACAAGTAGAAGATGGACTGGGCAGTTTCTAGAACTAGAGTAATGGCTGAGGAACCTACCTGAGCATTTTCAGATACTGAAAATGAGTTTCCTTCAGGACGGAGAGACTGGCCTGACACGGGGCATCAGGTCTTAGCTCCCGGCTCGGCATAAATAAGCCACAACAGGACCACGCGCTTTGGCCACGGCCTCGCCCGCATCACTGCAGGCAGGCGGGACAGAACTCCCAAGGAAAATTATTTCTGATGGGAAAAACGATTTTCCTTCCCAATTACTTTATATCTAGTGAAGATTCAGTTCCCCCTTAAGATTAACTTTTGAAAACTCCTAGTGAAAAATATTAACATGCTCCCGTCCAAGAATTGTAGTTCCCAGAACTTCACACAAGATTAGGAGGAAAAAACAGGCTAAAGCAAGGATAAAGTATGTCCCAGCGTTGCTCTGAGCGGGCAGCGGATGGAGCTCGGAGTTTCCCAGCAGCCAAAGTAAAACCAAAACAGGATCGGTTCAATAACGCTAAGAACACAATAAGCCAGTGGTCCGGAGTCTTTTCCTGGTGGACATTTCAGACGATTTTCTCCTGCAGGACAGGTGCGCCTGAGGCGGTCCTGGGACTTCTGATTAAACGCCGCGCTCGCACTGGGAGATCAGGACCCTGAGAGCAGGAAGACGGGCGGCAAGGCGGCCGGGAAGGAGGGAGCAACGTGGTCTATGCCCGCCCGCAACCGTCACACCGAGAGGAGGCAAAAGCCACAACTTTCCGACCCCCAAGAACGGAGGGGCGCGCAGACCCCTTACTGATCAGAGCCTCATGGATGCCTGCGTGCTCGAACCGGACCAGAGACTCTGGGGGAGGGGGCGCCCGGAGACTTGCAGCTGGACCCGCAGAGGGCCGTGTGCCCAGGGGCGGCTCAGGACCCTGAGGACCGGGCACGAACCGCACAGCCCGGCAGAGGGCCGGAGCGAGAGAAGGAGAGACTGAAAACGCTCCTAACGTGATCTCTGGAGCCGGGAGACCTCGCCCGGGCCTGAGAGCCGCCGGGCGGGGAGAGAACTCCGTCCCCGCAGCGGGCTTGCTCTCCAGGGCCAGCTGCCCGCCGACTCCAGACGGAGCCGGGGAAGGGCTGGCTCCCCGGTCCCCCTGCTCAGTCCCGGCCAGAGAGCCGCCTGCCTGCCGGAGACCATTTTACCTGGGGCGGCGGCATCGAAGTGCGTGGACTAGGACTTAGAAACCTGGCGGAGCTTAGGAAACCGAAGCAATCTGGCCCGCCCGTGGCGCGGGGAAGTTGGACTAAAGAGAGTGGCTGGCAACGCGTGGTCTGAGGGGGGCTTGGGCACCCCCATTCTTCTCCCCGCATCCACTATGGCAGGGCCACCCACACATACCAAGCCACGCCCATCCGCGCGGGAGAGCTGCTGTAGTTTTCATTATTTTTATTTTTAATTTTTTTCTTTTCTTATTATTTTTTTCAAATGTTTCCCCTTGTTTTCTCTTTACTATTTTCCCTTTTCCTTCTTTCCTCTCTTTCCCCCCTGGAGTCTAGGAAAGACCAACATTTATGCACTGCTGTGATTACATCAACTCTTCCCATCCAGATATATTTTCCTTTATCTCATTCTTATCTCCTCCCTCCACAGATTTGATGCTCTCAGACTGTCCTTCATCTGTGGCTGTTTCTGTCCCCCTGCCGCCTTCTTTTCCTTTCCTGTCCTCTCTTTTCTGTTCTTTCTTTCCCCTTTTGGTTTGCTGGTGTATTTGATCTGTGTGTACTTTTGTTCCCTGTGTGTTTGTCTGTCTGTTTCCCTTTTCAGGGCTATCTCAAGAAACAAGCCAAAGCACACATGATGGAGAGTCCCAAATATCACTGAGTAGGGAAATAAATTAATCAGAGGAATAACAAGAGAAACCGAGACACCTTTAAAAGAACATCTCCTGAAACGACAGGCCCTGGACAAAGAGCCTCCTTCAATAGAGCAATACCAACAGGTGCACAGTGCAGAGTGAGCTTTTACAACTGACAAGGGACAGAGAGCTGCCAAAAAGACAAAAGAGCTCTCCTCTAAAGGAATTCCAGGAAGAAATCACACCTACAGCACTGCTCAAAACAGACACAAGCGACATAACTGAAGAATTTAGAACAATTGTCAAAAAATTAATCGCTGGGCTTGAAAAAAGCATGGAAGCCATCAGAGAAGCTATGGATACAAAGACTTGAGACCTTCAAAATAGCTGTGATGAGTTAAAAAAAAAAAAAGGGGGGGGTATAAATGAGGTGCATAATAAAATGGAGGTGGCCACTGCACGGATTGAAGAAGCAGAGAGGAGGATAGATGAATTAGAAGACACAGTTATAGCAAAAGAAGAAGCCAAGAGAAAGAGAGAGAAACTGATACAGGAGCACAAAAGACTTCGAGACCTGAGTGATACAATCAAAAGGAACAATATCCGTATCATAGGAGTTCCTGAAGAGGAAGAAAGAGAGAGAGGTCCTGAAGGGGTGCTGGATCAAATCATAGCCAAAAACTTCTCCAATCTGGGGAAAGAAGAGACACTGAATTCAAAAGGCACATTGAACTCCCCTAAGTCATAACTTGAACTGACCTTTGGCACAGTGAAACTGGCAAAATATAAAGAGAATTCTGAAAACAGCTAGGGATAGAAGGGACCTAACATACAAAGGGAAACCTATCAGAGTGGTTACAGACTTATGTACTGAAACATGGCAGGGAAGAAAGGAATGGCAGGAAATCTTCAATGTGATGAACAGGAAAAATATGCAGCCACGAATTTTTTTATCCAGCGAGCCTGTCATTCAAAATAGGAGAGGGGTGCCTGGGTGGCTCAGTCGGTTGAGTGTCCGGCTTCAGCTCAGGTGATGATCTCACGGTTCATGGGTTTGAGCCCCACATCGGTCGGTCTCTGTGCTGAAAGCTAGCTCAGAGCCTGGAGCCTGCTTCAGATTCTGTCTCTCTCTCTTTCTCTCTCTCTCTCTCTGACCTTCCCCTGCTTGTGCTGTCTCTCTCTCTGTCTCTCAAAAATAAATAAAAAACATAAAAATTAAAAAAAAAATAGGAGAGATAAACGTGTTCCCAATTAAACAAAAGTTGAGAGAATTCATCACCACCAAACCGGCCCTACAAGAAATCATAAGAGGGACTCTATGAGGGAAATGTAGCCAGGAATAGAAGACATCAGAGTTCATGTTTGTATTGATGTCTCTACCAAGGACACAATGAACACATTTTTCAATAATAACACTGAATGTAAATGGACTGAATGGTCCAATCAAATGACACAGGGTAGCAGAATGGATAAAAAAACCCAAATCCATCTATTTTGCTGTCTATAAGAGACTCACCTTAGTAGACCTGAAGACACCTTCAGATTGAAAGTAAGGGGATGGAGACATATCGATCATGTGACTGGAAGCCAAAAGAAAGGCAGAGTAGCCATACTTTCATTGGACAAACTGGACTTTAAAGTAGAGGCAGTAACAGAAGATGAAGAAGGACATTATATAATAATTACAGGGTCTCTCCATCAGGAAGAGCTAACAATTATAAACATCTATGCACCAAATTTGGGAGGGCCCAAATACATAAAACAACTAATCACAAACAGAAACAATCTTACTGATAAGAATGTGCTTATCACAGGGAATTTAATACTCCACTGACAGCAATGGATAGATCAACCAGACAGAAAATCACTCAAGAAATGATGGACCTGAACGGCACAATGGAACAGATGGAATTGATAGATATATTTAGAACTCTGCATCCAGAAGCTAGGGAATTCACCTTCTTTTTGACTGCACATGGCACATTCTCCAAGATAGATCACATACTGAGGCATAAAGCAGCGCTCCATAAGTATAAACGAATAGAGATCACACCATGCACACTTTCAGATCACAATGCTATGAAACTTGAAAGTAACCACAGGAAAAAGTCTGGAAAACCTCCAAAAATGTGGAGGTTAAAAACCACCCTACTGAAGAATGATTGGGCCAATCAGACAATTAGAGAGGAAATTGAAAAATATATGGAAACAAATGAAATGAAAATACAACAATCCAAAATCTCTGGGATGCAGCAAAGGCAGTCCTAAGAGGAAAGTTTATAGCAATCCAGGCCTATTTCAACAAACTAGAAAAAGCACAAACTCAAAATCTAACAGAGCACCTAACTGAACTAGAAGGGGAGCAGCAAGAGCACCCCAAACCCAGCAGAAGAAGAGAAATAATAAAGATCAGGGCAGAAACAAACAGTAGAATCCACAAAAACAGTTGAGCAGATCAATGAAACCAAGAGTTGGTTCTTTGAAAAAATAAACAAAATTGATAAACCTCTAGCCAGGCTCCTTAGAAAAGAGAGAGCACCCAGATAGACAAAATCATGAATGAAAATGGATCTATTACAATTGATCCCTCAGAAATACAAGCAGTCATCAGAGATTATTATGAAAAATTATATGCCAACAAACTGGACAATCTAGAAGAAATGGACAAATTCCTAAACACACATGCACTACCAAAATTCAAATGAGAAGAGACAGAAAATATGAACAGACCCATAACCAGTGAAGAAATCGAATCAGTTATCAAAAATCTCCCAACAAATAAAAGCCCCGGGCTTGGTGGCTTCCCAGGGGAATTCTACCAGACATTTAAAGCAGAGTTAACACCCATTCTTCTCAAGTTATTCCAAAAAATAGAAATGGAAGGAAGACTTCTGGACTCATTCTATGAAGCAAATATCACTTTGGTTCCTAAGCCAGACAGAGACCCAAGGAAAAAAAGAGAACTACAGACCAATATCCTTAATGAATACAGATGCAAAAATACTCAACAAGATACTAGCCAATCGAATTCAACAGCATATAAAAAGAATTATCCATCATGATCAAGTGGGATTCATTCCTGGGTACAGGGCTGGTTCAATATTCGCAAATCCATCAATGTGATACATCACGTTAACAAAAGAAAAGATAAAAACCATATGATCCTGTCAATAGATGGAGAAAAAGCATCTGACAAAATACAACATCCCTTCTTAATAAAAACCCTCAAGAAAGTCGGGATAGAAGGAACTTACTTAGACATCATAAAAGCCATTTATGAAAGGCCCACAGCTAATATCATCCTCAATGGGGAAAAACAGAGCTTTCCCTCTGAGATCAGGAACACGACAGGGGTGTCCACGCTCACCACTGCTGTTTAACACAGTGCTAGAAGTCCGAGCGTCAGCAACCAGACAACAAAAGCAAATAAAAGGCATCGGAATCAGCAAAGATGAGGTCAAACTTTCCCTTTTCACAGATGACATGATACTCTACATGGAAAACCCAATCGACGCCATCAGAAGCCTTCTAGAACTATCCATGAATTCAGCACAGTCGAAGGGTACAAAAATCAACGTACAGCAATCAGTTGCATTTTTATACACCAAAAATGAAGCAATGGATCCCATTCACAATTGCATGAAAAACCATAAAATACCTAGGAACAAACCTAACCAAGGATGTAAAAGACCTGTATGCTGAGAACTATAGAAAGCTTATGAAAGAAATTGAAGAAGACACAAAGAAATGGAAAAACATTCAATGCCCATTGATCAGAAGAATAAACATTGTTAAAATGTCATTATTACCCAAAGCAGTCTACACATTCAATGCAATCCCCATCAAAATTGTACCAGCATTCTTCTCAAAGCTAGAATAAACTATCCTAAAATTCATATGGAACCACAAAAGACCCCAAATAGCCAAAGTAATATTGAAGAAGAAAACCAAAACGGGAGGCATCACAATCCCAGACTTTAGCCTCTACTACAAAGCGGTCATCATCAAGACAGTATGGTATTGGCACAAAAACAGACACACGGAACAATGGAATAGAAGAGAGAACCCAGAATTGGAACCACAAGTGTATGGCCAACTAATCTTTGACAAAGCAGGAAAGAGTATCCAATGGAAAAAAGACAGCCTTTTTAGCAGGTGGTGCTCGGAGAACTGGACAGCAACATGCAGAAGAATGGAACTAGACCACTCTCTTACACCATACACAAAAATAAACTCAAAATGGCTGAAGGACCTGAATGTGAGACAGGAAACCATCAAAACCCTCGAGGAGAAAGTAGGAAACAGCCTCCCTGACCTCCACCACAGCAATTTCCTACTCGACATCCCCAAAGGCAAGGGAATCAAGAACAAAAATGAACTCTTGGGACCTTATCAAGATGAAAAGCTTCTGCACTGCAAAGGAAACAATCAGGAAAACTAATAGGCAACCAACAGAATGGGAAAAAATAGTTGCAAATGGCCTATCAGATAAAGGGCTAGTATCCAAAATCTACAAGGAACTCACCAAACTCCACACCCAAAAAACAAATAATCTAGTGAAGAAATGGGCAGAAGACCTGAATAGACACTTCTGCAGCGGGACATCCAGATGGCCAACAGGCACATGAAACCATGCTCAGCATCACTCATCATCAGGGAAACACAAATCAAAACCACACTGAGATACCACCTCACACCAGTCAGAGTGGCTAAAATGAACAAATCAAGAGACTATAGATGCTGGCGAGGGTGTGGAGAGACGGGCACCCTCCTACACTGTTGGTGGGAATGTAAACTGGTGCAGCCTCTTCGGAAAACAGTGTGGAGGTTCCTCAAAAAACTATCCATAGAACTCCCCTATGACCCAGCAATAGCACTGCTAGGGATTTACCCAAGGGATACAGGAGTGCTGATGCATAGGAGCACATGTACCCCAATGTTCATAGCAGCACTGTCTACAATAGCCAAATCATGGAAAGAGCCTAAATGTCCATCACCTGATGAGTGGGTCAAGAAGATGTGGTATATATACACAATGGAGTACTATATGGCAATGAGAAAGAATGAAATCTGGCCATTTGTAACAAAATGGATGAACCTAGAGGGTGTCATGCTAAGCAAAATAAGTCATGGGGAGGACAGATACCATATGTTGTCACTCATAGGTCTAACAGGAGAAACCTAACAGGGGACCATAGGAAAGGGAAAGCGGGGGAGGGGGGGAAGAGTTGGGGAGAGGGAGTGAGGCAAATCTTGAGAGACTCTTTTTTAAATTTTTTTATAGTTTTTATTTATTTTTGAGTGACAGAGACAGTGAGAGCAGGGGAGGGTCAGAGAGAGAGGGAGATACAGAATCCGAAGCAGGCTCCAGGCTCTGAGCTAGCTGTCAGCACAGAGCCCAACACGGGGCTCGAACCCACGAACCGTGAGATTATGACCTGAGCTGAAGCCAGACGCTTAACTTACGGAGCCACCCAGGCGCCCCTTGAGAGACTTTTGAATGCTGAGAACAAACTGAGGGCTGAAAAGGGAGGGGGAAAGGGAAGGGAGGCGATGATCATGGAGGGGGGCGCTTGTGGGGATGAGCACTGGATGTTATATGGAAACCAACTTGGTAATACACTTAAAAAAAAAAAAAAGGCCCTTAGCACAGAACCCCGAGCTCGGCCTTAATGTTGGCCCTTGCCGTCTACAGGAAGAACACCATCTTCACTCCACTGCCAGGCCGGCTTACTCCTCCAATGCTTATCCCACACCCACCAGTGAATGGCCCTATTCTGCCCCATAGCCCACAAAAAGAAGACTGCAGGGAGGTTCTGAATAAAGTTCTCAGCCCCACCAGAGAGCCACGGAAGAACAGTCTCCTCTGCCTCTAGGGGGGCTGGGGCTGGGTGTGACACCCGGAGCAGCTGCAGCAATAGTGCTCCCAGCCCCAGGAGGAAGCTGCAGGCACCCGAGCCAGTGCTGAAGGGCGGAGGGAAGCTGGGTGCTCAGGATCATCACCCAGCTGCGCACCAACCTCTGGACTTTCTATCCTGTGAGAGAAAACCCTGTCCTTCTGGGTTTCAACTAGGTCCACTCCAGGTTTCCATTGTTACAAAAACAAAATGCAAAAGCCCAAGTGTTGAAGGGAAAATGCAAAATTAGAAATGAAATCTTTCTACACACAAGAGAAATATTGCATATACAAGGCTGTGGGTCCCAGCACTGAATGAACACGAAAGTGGACACAATCTTAATATCCGTCATTAAATGAATGGACACATGTCCATCACGAGTTACTGGTCAGATACAGGCACAATGCAATCTCCACGGGACATAAAAAAAAGAAGGGGAAAGACTCCTTGGCACCTATGTGAGAAAATGAACTTTTCCACTAAGTGAAAGGAGTGGAGAACATGGTGAACAGTGTGCTTTAATATGTACTAAAAAGAAGAGGGGGCGCCTGCCTGGCTCAGTCACAAGAGCAAACAATTCTTGATCACAGGGTCGTGAGTTTGAGCCTCACGTTGAGTGTGGAGATTACTTAAATAAATAAATAAATAAATAAACAAACAAACATTTTTAGAAAGGGGGGGAGAAAATATATATCATATGGAAATCTATTGTTGCACAGCGACTTACTCAAATATTTAGCAATTTAATACAAAACAAACATTTATTATCTCAGTTTCTGTGGGTCAGGAATCTGGCAGTGGCTTAGCGGGGTGGTTCTGGTTCAGTGGCTCGTGTGGCTATCGCCAAGATGTTGACCCAGGAGTGACATCAGTGACAATGGAGAAATAGGGGCGCCTGGGTGGCTCCGTCAGTTAAGCGTCTGACTTTGGCTCAGGTCATGATCTCATGGTTCATGGGTTCGAGCCCCACATCGGGCTCTGTGCTGACAGCTAGCTCAGGTCCTGGAGCCTGTCTTCAGATCCTGTCACTCCTTCTCTCTCTGACCCTCCCCTGCTCACTGTGTCTCTCTCTCTCTCTCAAAAATAAATAAAAACATAAAAGATTTTTTCAATTAAAAAAATGGAAAAATAAAGACCTCTAAAACTTCTCTCCTTCATAAAGACAATAGGAGACCTGGCAGAGAACTCCAGAAATTAACCAAGGGACTGAAGCAAGAGACTTTTAATCAAGACAAACGGCTACATCTCAGTAAGAACAGTGAGCTTTGTGTCATTTTAACGTCTTTTTCCTACCTCCTCTCACCAGCTCTGACATACTCTTGAAAACCAATAGCTAATCACAGTGAAAAATAACAGCCCAACAGACAATGAGGCAGGAAGCGGGGGAAATTCTGGGGCTGGAAGTCCTTAAAAGCCTCATCTGCACAGAACTGTCATTTTGTGACCCGCCTGGGGGCACCTGGCAGACCCCGTCCGCGAGAGTGTGTCCTGCTGGACGTGAGCTCATCTGATGCAGAAAACCTCTTCCTTGCAGGTGTTGGTACAAACGTTCAGAGACAGCGGTTTGACTTGGCGGCTCCGGTGGGCAGTGGATAACAAGTGGGGCAAATAACAGGCTACCCGAAAAGGCTTACAAGTAAAATTTAAGAGAGGACGTGTCGGTGAAGGCTATCAAAATCTGACATAGTCCTGAGAATCCAGAAGGCGGATGCATGTGTAATATCGTGTGCGGACTCAGACAAAAGCTAATGAGTCCCTGTCGCCTCTGGCTGACAATGAAACCCTATGCAGGCCCACAGTGAAGTCTGTGACAGAGACGTCACGTGGCTGGCTGGGTGCCAAAGGCATGTCACCATGAGCATGTGTCACCATGAGCATGCAACCCGCCGGCAATGCCCGGGAGATTTACTGGTTCCAGGCATCAGAAGTCTCTAACCAATCGTTAGCTGACCACTAATCAGACTGAGCAGATACTTCACATGGCCACATGGGAAAGAATACAGACTCTACGGAATTAGTTCGGAAAAGTCACTGAAGAATAAGTAACCCAGGGGCGCCTGGGCGGTCCAGTCGGTTAAACATCCAACTTCGGCTCAGGTCATGATCTCATGGTTCGTGGGTTTGAGTCCCAGGTCAGGCTCTGTGCCAACAGCTCAGAGCCTGGAGCTGCTTCCGATTCTGTGTCTCCCTCTCTCTCTCTGCCCCTCCCCCTCTCATGCTCTGTCTCTTAAAAATAAACATAAAAAAAAAAAACAAATAACCCAAGCAGCTACAAAAACCTGTGGGGGGGCGGGGGCTGAAGAAAGAATCAGATTTCCAGAGTTGCTGCATTATATTAAGTGTCCAGTTTAGTTTTCCACAAAATATTATGAGACACACAAAGAAACAAAAAGCGTGATCTGCACACGGGGGAATAAAGCAATGAGTTACAAGGGCTCCTGAGAAGACCACAGACTTCACATCAGACATCTGCAATATGTTCAAAGACCTAAATAAAGCAGTATCTAAACAACTAAGGTAAAATATAAAAACATCGCACCAAAGAAAGAATATTAATAAAAAGATAGACATTATAAATAAAAAAAATGAACCAAATAGAAATTCTAGAGTTGAAAAGTAAACTAAAAGTTTACGGGGCGCCTGGGTGGCTCAGTCGCTTAAGCATCCGGCTTCAGCTCAGGTCATGATCTCACAGTTCGTGGGTTCAAGCCCCACATTGGACTCTGTGCTGACAGCTAGCCCAGAGCCTGAAGCCTGCTTCGGATTCTGTGTCTCCCTCTCTCTCTCTGACCCTCCGCTGCTTGCATTATCTCTATCTCTCAAAAATAAATTAAAAAACATTAAAAATTTTGAAAAACAAACCTAAAAAGTTTACTAGAGCAGATTTGAGCAGCTGGAAGAAAGAATCTGTGATCTTGAGCAGATCACTTGGGATTACCCAGTCCTGAGAAACAGAAGGAAAAAAGGACAACTGAACAGAAGCTCAGATGCTTCAGGGACAGCATGAAACCTGCCAACATCTGTGTGATGGGAATCATAGAAGAGAGGAAAGAGAAGGGGACAAAAAGAATATTGGAAGAGATCATGGCAGAAAATTTCCCCAGTGTGATGAAAATCATTCCTTTACACTCTCAGGAAGCTCCATGAACTCTGAGTAGCACACACTCGACGAGAGCTGTACTAAGGCACAACCAGACTGTGGAAACCTAGGGACCGAGAATCTTCCAAGTCAGAAGAGAGAAGCAATCCATCCCACATCCTATGCCAGGGTCCTCAACAGGATTCACAGCTTATCATAAACTGGAGGCCAGAAGGCAGTGAGGCGGCTCGGAGATGGAGCTGAGCATCCGCTAGATGAAGACTGGATGAGGACGATCGGAACACAAAAGAAGAGAGAAACAAAGCCATAAAAAGCAAACTTCTGTATATTACAAAAATAAAATTGGTATTTAATCTAAGCTACATTGTTGTAAGGTGTTAACTGTATTGCTGAAATGTCCATACTACCCCAGGCAATCTACAGATTCAACACAATCAAAACACCATCAGTGGGGCGCCTGGGTGGCTCGGTTGGTTAAGCATCTTGACTCTTCATTTAGGCTCAGGTCATGATCTCGTGGTCGTGAGACTGAGCCCTGAGTTGGGCGCTGTACTCAGCATGGCGCCTAAGATTCTTTCCATCCTTCTCCCTCTGCCACTCCCTTGCTTGCACGTGTGTGCTCTCTCTCAAAAAATTAAAAAAAAAAAAAGCCAAAGAAGGATGCTCTTCTCTTAAAACACACCAACAGTATTTTTCATAGAATCACAACAAATAATCCTTAAATTTTTATGGAACCACAACAGATCCCAAATAGCTAAAGCGATCTTCAAAAAGAACAAATATGGAGCTATCACAGTCCCAGATGTCAAGATTGGCCGTAAAGCTCTAATAACTAATACAGTATGGTACTGGCACAAAATAGACATAGATCAATGGAACAGGACAGAGCCCAGAATTGACCCTATATCTAATGGTAAATTAGTCTACGATAAAGGAGGTAAGAAGGGACAACAGGACAGTGTCTTCAACAAATGGTGCTGGGAAAACTGGACAGCTACTCGCAAAAGAATGAAACTAGACCACTTTCTTACACCACACACAAAAAGCCCTCAAAATAGATTAAGGACCTCAACGTGAGGCATGAAACCTTAAAGCTCCTTGAAGAAAACATAGGCAATAATGGGCTTGACTTTGACCTAAGCAACACTGTTCTAGATGTGCCTCTTCAGGCAAGGGAAGCAACTGCAAAAAATAAACTATTGGGATTACACCAAAATAAAAAGCCCTTGCACACTAAATAAAACTATCAAGAAGATGAAAAAGCAATCTACTGAATGGGAAAGATATCTGCAAATGATATATCGGATGAGGGGATAATATCCAAATATATAAAGAACTAGTAAACTCAACACACACACCAGAAAAACCAAATACTGCTGGGTTTGTGGCAGTGTTATTTACGATAGCACAATATGGAAGCAACCCAAGAGTCCATCAGTAGACAGATGGATAAAAAGATGCGGCACATGTATACAGTGGAATACTACTCAACCATAAAAACGAATAAGGTCTTGCCATTTGTGACAACATGAATGAACCTAGAGGTCGTTATGCTAAGTGAAGTAAGTCAGAGAAAGACAAATGCCCCATCATTTCACGGTATGTGTGGAATCTAAACAAAACAAATGCACATCAACACCACCACCAACAAACAGATCCATGAATACAGAGAACTAGTGTTTACAGGAGGAGGTGGGGTGGGAGGATGTCGGGGCCACCACGTTTCCTGGATGCCTCAGGCAAGGATTATCACTCTCCGGGGAGTGAACCAGTAAACAAGATCTGCATCTGGAGGCTGGAGATTGCCATTTCCTGGTCAAAATAACTTTGGCGTCTGTCATGCTGGGCCAGACGTAGAGTGGCCAAGGTGCACAAAAGATCAAAACCGTATTTTGGATTATTCAGTGCTAGCTCCCCCTCCCCAGCATTGCTGAGGCAAGTCTGGGCGTTTCTCCTGCCTTGAAACCTTTATAAGAGACAGTTTTCTGAATAAAGCTCTCTCTCTCTTTTGCCTGATCGGAAACCGTGAGTTGTGTCTTTACTCTCTGCGTCTGCCTCTGCTGCCCCCTTTTTCTCTCCCTCGCTCAGGAGAAGGACCTGCGACGGAGGCGCGCTCAAAGCCGGGGACGAGCGTGCCTGGACCTGGCGAGCTAGCACACCGCGGCACCTGCAAGTGCCGCCCCAGCCTGGGGTGGAAGCGGACGGGGCGGACGAGCGGCCCCGGGCCCCGGGAAACGACAGGAGGAAGGGAAATGAGTGAAAGGGAGGGGAAGGTACAGGCTTCCAGGTATGGAATAAGCCATGGAGATGAGAGGTACAGCATAGGGAGTCAGCGGTCCTGGAACGGTGTGGGGGGTGACTGACGGTTGTGACCCTGTGGTGAGCATGGCATAATGTGCAATCACTATGTTGTCTGCCTGAAAGTAACACTGTGTATCCACTACACTTCAGTTTTTAAAAAGAATCTTAACTGTCATACAAGGTAATTAAACGGTATGGTAGAGGATATCTATTTAACACATAAGAAGTCAGTCACGAAGAAACAGAGGAACAAGACAGACAAAAGACATCTAGGAGGCAAGTGGTGAAAAGGAAGACCTAAATTCCGCATTATCAAGACTCACATTCAACTTAAATGGATTGAACACCACAGTTAAAGGTGGAAGCTGTCAGAATGCAGTTTCTGAAAACAAACTACATGCTATCTACAAGAGATACACCAATAGGTTGAAATTAACAGGCAGTAAAAAGATACACCATTCAGACAGCCACTGAAATAGAACTGAAGTGGCTATACTTCTATCCGACAAAATAGACTTTAAACCAAAAACATTGTGACTAGAGACAAAGAAAGACATTTTATAATGATATAAAGGACAATCTCTCAAGAAGATGTAACAATCATAAATGTATGTACTAAAAACAGAATACCAAAATACATAGAACAAAAAACTGACAGAATTGGAGAATTAGACAATTTAACAGTAACTGTTGGGAGTCTTCAATATTCCACTTTTGACTATGAATACAGTAAGCAGACAAAAGATCAACAAGAAAACAGAAGATATGAACAACACTATCAGCCAACTATCCTTCAAAGACATTTATAGAACATTCTGTCCACCACCAGAAGAACAAACATTCTTCTAGAACCCATGGAACACTCCCCAGGACAGAACCTATGATAAGCCACGATACAAGTCTCAGTAGGTTTAAAAGAACTGAGCTCATACTACGTATGTTCTCTAATCAAAATGGAAAAAAAAAAAAAATAAAAACCAAAAAATGGAAAATTCACAAATATGTGTAAATGAAACAGAATCTTAAATCACTAAAAGACCAAGGACTAAGTCACAAGGGAAATTAGAAAATATCTGGAGATGAATGAAGGCAATAACATAAATGAAAATGTATGAAATGCACTAAAATAAGTTATAACAGAATTTTTTATCTGTAAATTATGTATTAAAAAAAAGACAACTCAAATCAATAAATTTCAACCTTCACAAGTTAGCAAAATAAGCGCAAATTCAACCAAAGCAAACATTAGGAAAGAAACAAGATTATAATCAGTTGAGTGTCTGACTCTTGATTTCAGCTCAGGTCGTGATCCCAGGTCATGGGATCAAGCCCTGCATTGGGCTCCACACTGAGCAACGAGTCTGCTTAAGATTCTCTTTCTCTCTTGCTCTCTCCCCCTCCCCCCTGCTCTCTCTCCCTTAAAAAAAAATTTTTTTTTTTAATGTGCTGAAAGGAAAAAAACCTACAACCGAGAATATTCTACCTGGCAAGTTTATCATTCAGAATAGAAGGAAAGTCTTTCTGAAACAAAGGTTAAAAGAGTTCAGCTTCCCAAGCTATGTGGAAAGTGACTTCTTTAAAGGGAAAAGAAAAGGCCACAACTAGATAAAACTTATGAAAGGAAATACTTCGTGAGTAAAAGCAAACATGGAGCAAATGTAACAAAACAAGTATTTATGACGCTAAAGTAAAGGATAAAATACAAAAGTATTCAAAAACTTAGTTAAGGGGCCTCAAAGTAAAAGGATGTGAAATATGAAAATTTATACAAAAAATGTGGAGGGGGAGGTAAAAATCTAGTTTCTTCACGATGTGTTCGAGTTTATACTTAGGATGTTATATATGAACTTCATAGTAACAAAAAAAAAAAAATAAAGCCAAGCAAAGACTAAAGAGTCATCAATCACAAGGAAGAGGGCGATAGAAGGAAGGAACAGAGAAAAACTATAAAAACAACAACAAAATAGCAGAAATGCATACTGTTCAATCATGAATTCAACGTAAATGGTCTAAATGCTCCAATCAAGGCACTGGGTAACTGCATGGATTACCAACACCACCACAAACCCCGTCTCTGTGCTGCATACGAGAGACTCACTTCAGACCTAAAGACATATACAGACTCGGAGCGCAGGGAGGGAGAAACACACTCCACGCAAATGGAAGTGAAGGGAAAAAAAAAAAAAGCTATGGTAGCAATACTCCTACCGGACAATACAGACTATAAAACAGACTCTAACAAGAGACAAAGAAAGACATCACACAATGATAAAGGGATCAACCCAATAAGAGATGTAGCAATTGCAAACAGCTATTCACCCAACAAAAGAGCACCTAAGTACGTAAAAGCAAATATTAACAGGGGCGCCTGGGGGGCTCAGTGGGAACGCATCCAACTTCGGCTTAGTCATGATCTTGGGGTTCGTGGGTTCAGGCCCCATGTGGGGCTCTGTGCTGACAGTTCAGAGCCTGAAGCCTGCTTCAGATTCTTTGTCTCTGCCTCTCCCCCACTCATGCTATCTCTGAAAAATGAATAAATGTTAAACAAAATTTAAGAGCCAAATATTAACAGACGTGAAATAAGAAATTGACAGCAAAACAGTAATAGGAGAATTTCAGACTCCATGTTGATCAATTGATTGATCATCCAGACGGAAAATCATCAAGGAAATAGTGGCTGTGAATAACTCATTAGATCAAATGGACCTAACAGATATACACGTGATATATACGTGACATTCCATCCACTAATAACTGAATACGTTTTGTTTTGTTTTCCAAGTGCACACGTAACATTCTCCAGGGTAAATCCCATGTTAGGCCACAAAATAGGATGCAGTAAACTCAAGACGACTGAATTATACTGAGCATCTTTTCTGGACACTGTTTGTGAAACTAAAAATCAGTTACCAAAAACAAAAACAACAAAAAATAGGGGGGATAACCCCACAAACACAGGGAAACGAAACAGCCAAGGAGCCAATGAAGAGATCAAAGGAAATTAACAATACACGGAAGCAATGAAAATACAGATACAATCATCCAAACTCTTTGGGATGCAGCCAAAGTTGTTCTAAGAGGGAAACTTCTGGAGAAACAGGCCTAGCTCTGGAGACAAGATATACCTCACTCTAACCTTACACTTAAAAGAGCAAGAACAATTTCAACAACATGGATGGAGCTAGAAAGTATAATGCTAAGTGAAATAAGTTAATCAGAGAAAGAGAAACATCGTATGATTTCACTCATAGGTGAAATTTAAGAAACAAAACAGCAAGCAAAAGGAAAGGAGAGAGACCAACCGAAAAACAGACTGTTAACTAAAGGAAACCAACAGACGGTGACCAGAGGGGAGGCGAGGGGAGGGGTAGGTAAAGTAGGTGAAGGGGATTAAGAGCGCACTGATGAGCCCTGACACATCGAACGGTTACACCACATACTGTACACGTGAAAGGAATACTGCATATTAACGATGCTAGAACGAAAATCTTTTCATTTAAAAAATTTTTGAGGGGCGCCTGGGGGGCTCAGTCGGTTAAGCCTCTGACTGTGGCTCAGGTCATGATCTCGAGGTTCGTGGGTTCAAGCCCCACATCAGGCTCTGTGCTGACAGCTCGGAGCCTGAAGCCTGCTTCTGGTTCTGTGTCTCCCTCTCTCTCTCTCTCTGTATCAAAAATAAATAAAACATTAAAAAAATGAATAAATAATAAAACATTTTTGAAACACTAGGAAAAAAAAGGAACAAAGCCCAAGGTTAGTAGAAGAAAAAAATAATAAAGACAAGCAGGAATAAATGAAAAGAGACTAAAAAAAATAAAAAATAGAAAAAGTTCAGTGAAATCATGATTTAAAAAGATAACCACAACTGATAAACCTTTAGCAAGATTTGTCAAGAGAGAGAGAGGACCTAAATAAAGTCAGGAATGAAAAAGAAGCAATAACCAACACCACAGAAATTCAAAGGATTATAAGCAACTACTACGAAAAACTGTATGCCAACAAATTGGACAACTAGAAGAAATTATAAATTCGTAGAGGCACACACTCTCCCAAAGCTGAATCAAGGAACAGATTATCAGAACAGACCAATTACTAGTAATGAAATTGAACTGGTAATCAAGATGCTCCCCAAAACAAAAGTCCAGGACCAGACTTCACAGGTGAATTCCACCAAACATTTAAAGAAGAGTTAATACCTATTCTTCTCAAACTATTCCAAAATAGAAAAGGAAAACTTCCAAATTCACTCAATGAGGACGGCATTACTCTGATACTAAAACCAAAGAGGGCACAAAATGAACATAGATGGAAAAATCCTCAACAAAAGTAAACCAAATTCAACAATACATTTATAAAATCATTCTCGGCATTACCTGGCTAGCTCAGTGAGTAGAGCATGTGACTCTTGATCTTGGGATTGTGAGTTTGAGCCCCACGTCAAGTGCAGAGTTTATTTTAAAAAAAAGAAAATCATTCCCCATAACCAAGTGGGATTTATTTCAGGGACGCAAGGATAGGTCCATAGTCACGAAGCCATGAATGCGATATATTGCATAACGAGAAAGTATAAACACCATCATCACTTCAATAGGTGCAGAAAAAGCTTTGGACAAAAGTCAACATCTATTCATGATGGAAACTCTCAAACACGTGGGTCTAGAGGGAACATACCTCAACGTAAAATAGGCCTTATATAAAAATCCCATGGCTGCCATCATACTCCACGGTGAAATCACAACTTTTCCTGTAAGATCAGGAACACGACAAAGATGTTCATTCTCACCACTGTTTTACTGTGGTTTTTTTTTTTTTTGGTGTTTATTTATTTTTGAGAGAGAGAGAAAGACAGAGGGCAAGCAGGGGAGGGGCAGAGAGAAAAGGAGAATCTGCAGCAGGCTCCAGGCTCCGAGCTGTCAGCGCCGAACAGGGCTCGAACCCACAAACTGTGAGATCATGACCTGAGCTGAAGTTGGACTCAATTGACTAAGCCCCCCTGGCGCCCGTCATTCTCACCACTTTTATTCAACATGGTACTGGAAGTCCCAGCCACAGAAATCAGGCAAGAAAAAGAAGAGGCATCCACATTTGTAAGGAAGTAGTAAAACTAACATTGTTTGCAGATGACATGATACTAGAAACCCTAAAGACTGCGCTATGAAAACTTGAGAAGAGAATTCAGTAAGTTGCAGGATACCAAATATACAGAATTGTGTTGCATTTCTATGCACTAATAACAAAGCAGCAGATGGAGAAATCAGCAATCCCATTTACAGCTGCACCCAAAAGAATTAAATATCTAGGAAAAAACCCAACTAAGGAGGTAAAATACCTGTACTCTGAAAACTATAAAACACTTATGAAAGAAATTGAAGATGACCCAAATGGAAAGGTATGCCATGTTTATGGGCTGAAACAATTAATACTGTTAAAACGTCCGTGTGACCCAAAGCAATCTAAAGATTCAATGCAATCCCTACAAAAATACTAACAGTATCTTTCACAGAATACCAATAATCCTAAGATGTGTATGGAACCACAAACATCCCCCAGTTAGCTAAAGAATCTTCAGAAAAAAAGAACAAAACTGGAGGTTCAGAATCACAATCACAGATGTCAAGACACACTACAGACCTATGCCAGTCAAAACAGCATAGCAGTCGCACACATATATAGATCACTGGACCAAACGTAATCTGTGACAAAAGAAGCAATAATATACAATGAAGACAGTCTCTTCAATACAATAAACACAAAATGGAGGAAATACCTATATGTGAGACAGGACTCTGTAAAACTCCCAAAAGAAGACACAGACAGGAATTTCTTTGACATCAGCCTTAGCAACCTATTTACAGATATGTCCCCTCAGACATGGGAAACAAAAGCAAAAATAAGTTACTGGGGCTACATCAAATAAGAAGCTTTTGTACAGTGAAAGAAACCAACAAAATGAAAAGACAAACCACTGAATGGGCGAAGATACTTACAAATGAAGTGTCTGATAAGGGGTCAATACCCAATATATATAAAGAACTTACACAACTCGACACCGAAACAAACAAAACAAAAACCAAAAAAACACCCAAATAATCTGACTTAAAAATGGGCAGAGGACCTGAATGGACCTTTTCCCAAAGAAGACATACAGATGGCCAAAAGGCACTTGAAGAGATGTTCATCACCACTGATCATCAGGGAAATGCAAGTGAAAAGCCCAGTGAGGTATCACCTTCCCCCTGTTGGAATGGCTAGTATCAAAAAGACAAGAAAAAACAAGAGTCGGTGAGGATGTGGTAGAAAGGGCGCCCTCGTCCGCTGCTGGTGGTAAATCAGTGCAGCCACCATGGAAAAGAGGGGAGCTTCCTCAGAAAATTAAAAACGGAACTAACGTACAATTTGGTAATTCAACAACTGGGTATTTAGCCAAAGAAAATTAAAACACACCAATTCAAGAAGATATCTGCACCTCTGTGTTTACTGCAGCGTTATTTACAGTAGCCAAGATGGGGAAGCAATCTAAGCGGCCCTCAGTAATTGAATGGATACAGAACTGTGGTGTGGACGCACAATGACATATCACTCAGCCATAACGAGGTCTTGTTCATGACAACATGGACGGACCTAGAGGGTACGATGCGAAGTGAAATAAGTCAGAGAAAGACAAATGCCGTATGAATCTAAAGAAACAAAATAAATGAAGGGAAAAACAAAGCAAAAGCATAAACAGACCCCTAAGTACAAACTGGTGGTTGCCAGTCTCTCCCCGCCCCCCCCCCCGCCCCCGCAGGGAAGGGGGCAGGTGGATGGGGAAAGGGGTGAAGGGGAGAGGGAGGTCCAGCCTTCCAGTTATGGAATGAATCAATCATGGGATAAAGGCACAGCCCAGGGAGTACATCAGTGGGACTGTCACAGTGCCGTCTGGGGACAGCTGGGACCCGCACTTGCGGTGGGCACAGCGTACCAAGTGGAGCTGTGGATCACTATTCGTACCCCTGAGATTAATGTAACACTGTGGGTCGACTACACCTCAATAAATACTCACTGGGTTGTTGTGAAGATCAAATGAAGGACATGCAGGGGCACAGGGGGGGCTCAGTCGGTTAAGCATCGGACTTTAGCTCCCACCGTGATCTCACGGCTTGTGAGTTCGAGCCCCATACTGGGCTCTGTGCTACCAGCACGGAGCCCCTTTGGATCCTCTGTCTCCCCCTCGCTCTGCCTTTCCCCAACTTGTGCTCTCAAGCCCCCTCTTTCAAAAGTAAACATTTAAAAAAGTGAAAGGACATGCAGAGATCACGAGGCAGCACGGCCAGCACCTAGTACGTGCTCAGTAAATGCGTGCCGCGCATCATCAGCGAGCCTGTTCCCAGTGCCTCGTCCTTCAGAAACCTCATTTGAAGGAATCATCACAGCCGTAGGTACCAGGAAACCACCTTCTTCTGAGAGACCTGCCTTTGGCCGATTCATGAGGAGCCCCCCACGCAGACCCGACGTCTGACCCGTGAAGTCAGAGATCGCTGAGAACATGGCCTTTGACTCGGTCTTGCCGGAAGTATTCAGGAATGTGCTAGTGGTTCTGGAGAGAGAGAGACCCTGGGAGGGCGGCCGGCCACCAAGCAGAGCGCCGCTCATCAGGCCCCTGGGTGCCCTCGCTGCCCCGCCCTCCCACCCCACACGACACGCGTGCGGCCAAGCTCGCCGGCTCTTTACTCCCCGGACAGGAGCTCAGCCCCTTTCCTGCGTGTACTGTGGGCTTTCAGGCACTCACTCCCGCTTCATGGCCACCTTCTAGCTCACTTTCTGAGGATACTGTCAGAGCTGATGCAGGTGAAACAACATAATTCTGGAAGATTCAGAGCTGCCATGAGGCCTCTGCTGCACGGAAAGATCTTGGGGTCCAAGGACAGCAGGCAGAAAGGAACACTGTGCAAGGGTTCCGTCGACCCGAGGAAAACGCTGCACCCTGGCAGCTAGGATTTAAAAAAAGGCAAAGCTGTTACTCTTCTCTTCCAAATGAAAACGTGTTGGCTCTACTGAGCAGAGAGAGAAAAGGAAGTCTGTTTGGAGCCAGCCCAATAGGTTACACGCCAGGCTTTGATTAGTCATATAAAATGAAGAAACTCTAACTTCTATCACAAAAGTATTCACTGGGTTTCAGTTGTCTTTAAAATGTTTAAACCACAGGTCCTGAAACCTAAAGAATTCCCCAGAGATCTTCAACTGAAAATAAACTTATTAAAATAAATAAAAGAAAAGCAAACCAAAAAGAATTAGAAGGGTTTGTGTGGTAAGTTTGAGAAACCTAAAACCACTCAATAAATTCCATGTAAGATCGAATCAAACAGACCCCCCGAGACACATCTTTTTTTTTGAGAGAGAGAAAGAGAGAGAACCCCGAGCAGGCTCTGGATTCAGGCAGAACTCTGCAAGCTTGACCCCAGAACTTGCCAGGCACACCATGTGGAGGGCTGACCTGGGGGAGAGAAGGCCTTGGAGGGGAGGGAGCCATTTTCGTGGGGAGAGGAAGGGGGTGCGGGGGGCAGTGCAGCACACAGGATCGCCCACGAAAAGCACTCGCCCCAAAAGTAGCTGCAGAGAAAGAGGGAGAAGAGTAAAAACACTCACAGGGGACTGGACAAAAGTGTAAGAGTCACCTTGGGAGTCACCTTGGGATGGCGACCGAGCAGCCATTTCTCTGGGGGCTGGAGGAGAACACGTGCACAGACGGCCCCCGCCCCTCACCTGCAGACCTGGGATGTCCTGCCCCATTTGGAAACAGCCAATCATGAAGCTCCAGTTTTCCCCCACCCCAAGGAGGCAGGCAACCTACCCTGTCCCGCCGTGACC
>PJEM01009348.1:0-72485 GCA_004023845.1 Helogale parvula
GGGGGGGAGGGGGCGATGGTCATGGTGGGGGGCACTTGGGGGGAGAAGCACTGGGTGTTATATGGAAACTAATTTGACAATAAACTATTATAAAAAAAAACTTAAAAAGATCTATATGGAAGACAAATAGCTCTGAGTTCTGTTTTTAAGGGTAGAAATGGTCAGAGATGCTTTTACTTAATTCAAGCTTGTTATAAATAGGTGTAGCAGGAGAAAAGAAATATCAAACAATATTTCAGAATACTAGAAGTTGTATTGGATTTTTATGGTGGATTAGAAATAAAAACTTCAGTCTAACATAGAAAAAGAGAAAAAAATTACATGTTTTTGTCCTCTCAGTTTAGTTATATCTGAAGTGGTAAATAATAGACATTACGCATGAATTATCACATATTTTATGACTCCCCTCAATCATTCAAATATACTTTAAATATACTCAAACATAAAAGTTTTTATTTCCCTTGGGTAAAGACAGGTTCTGCAATAAAACAATTTAACAATAAAAGAATTTTTATTTCTCTTATGTCAAAAGGCAATGAAGAAGGAAATGCGAGGTTCACCAACAGAGGAATCTATTCCATATTATAAACACCAGGTGTAATCAGATTAAATACTACTTGGGAACTTGGCTTTAGTTGGTTGGCTAGCCCTGAAGTTGTTTGTGTAAGTCCCTAGCTCGTGAATTTGGCTTCCTTTATGTAACAGTGTACATCTGAATAAACAAAGGACTTTGCCAGTTCTTATGTCACTTTTTAAATTCTTATCCACAAGGTAGCCTTTATTAAACTCTGTGACCAGGTTTCTAGGTTTTGTTCATGACATGAAAAGGGAATTTTAAAAATGTTCATTTCAGGAATGTTGTTTGCTAAGAGATTTAAGAAATCAGTTTTGCCACTTATCTCTTTTAAAAATGACCCCTTGGAGGATGTACCCGCTTCTCATCCTGAGGCGATAAATGCCAGCAGCTCAGGCATCGGCGTGGCCATGGGGAATGGGCAGGTATGGCTGAGGAGGAATGGAATGTTATCACTATTATAAGAATGTAAACACATAAATCACGCTGATGACTCAGCACACAGGGCACCTGACTGGCAGCATAGCGGATGGTTCTAGCAGCTTTGGGCACAAAGGAAGATTTTGTCTTGGCGTGGACACCCTTGATGATAAGCCTGGAAAATAGAAGAATAGACAAGTCAGAGGGGCTGAATAAGGAGGAAGGAAAATGACAGACACCATATTACAACAAAGAATATTTACTCATGAGCATCCCCTGGAAATTTTGTAGATCAACTGAGAGGGATTAAGAGGTCCTCTACTTGTCAGGTTTATTATGGCATGTGGAGACTTAGGCAACATACTTTGAGGACCAAGATACCTGGAATAAGAGTAGAAGGAGAACATGGGTTAAGTGGAAACGACAACAATAATAATTATAATAACCAGCTTCTACTGAATGTAAAGCTTTACATGCCATTTGATTTCATTTGAATCTCTCAATAAGTGAACAAATGAGGTAGGGAAAAACTTTTAACCTTGCTATTACAGACCATGAAGCTTATCAAGGTTATTTACTTAACTTGCTCAGGGTCATGTATTAAAATGCAGTGCTGTCATTTGAACCTGAAGATTTCTGCCTTTGGAAACGAAGTCTTTCTCTACTTCTCTAGGTAGTGCTGTCTTGGGACCAGGAAGGAAGCAGAAGCCCAGAAATTCTTGGGGCAGCTCACTGCATCCTTAAGAAGAGTTACTGAGTGTAGGGCATTGGAGATACCATGAGACTAGAGTTCCTGGAAAGGGGTTCAGCAGTGTAGTTACCAACTGTCACCCTACAAAGTTAGTACAGTATTATTGACTAGATTCCTTATGCTGGGCATTACAACCCCCTGACTTATTTATTTTATAACTGGAAGTTTGTAGCTCTTTGTCCCCTTTCCCTATTTTCACCTGCACTTCAGCCCTCCCCACTCTGGTAACCAATAGTTTGTTTACTGTATCTATGAGTCTGTTTCTGTTTTGTTTGGTTTTTTAGATTCCATATAAATGAAATCATACAATATTTGCCTTTCTCTGTCTGACTTATTTCTCTTAGAAGAATACCTTCTAGGTCTGTCCATGTTGTCACAAATGGCAAGATTTCATTCCTTTTGTGGCTAAATAATAACACCATACATATGTCTCACATCTTCTTTATCCATTTATCTGTTGATGGACATTTCGGTTGCTTCCATATCTTGGTTACAGTAAATAATGCTGCAATGAACACAGGGGTGTATCTATCTCTTCCAATTGGTGATTTTATTTTCTTTGGATACATACCCAGAAGTGGAATTGTTGGATCGCATGGTAGTTCTATTTTTAGTTTTTTGAGGAGACTCCATACTGTTTTCCATCGTGACTGCATCAATTAATATTCCCACCAGCAGTGTACAAAGGTTCCTTTTTTCTCCATTTCCTCCATATTTTTGTCTTTTTTGATAATAGCCAATCTAACAGCTGTGGGGTGATAGCTTATTGTGTGGTGATTTGCATTTCCCTGATGATTAGTGGTTCTGAACATTTTTTCATGTCTGTTGGCTATCTGTATGCCATTTTTGGAAAAATGTCTGTTCAAGTTCTCTGTATATTTTTTAATCAGATTGATTTTTTATATTAAGTTGTGTAAGCTCCTTATGCATTTTAAATATTAACACCTTATTGGATGTCTCATTTGCAAATATCCTCTCACATTCAGTAGGTTGTTTTTTTGTTTTGTTGATGGTTTCGTGTGCTGTGCAAAAACTTTTTTAGTTTGATGTAGTCCCATTTGTTTATTTTAGTTTTTGTTGCCCTTGCCTGAGGAGACTAGTCCAAGAAAAATATTGCTAAACCCAATGTCTGTTTTCTTCTAGGAGTTTTATGGTTTCAGGTCTTACATTCAAGGTATTTAATCCATATTGAGTTTTTTTCTGTGTATGGTATAAAATTCCAGTTCCATTCTTTTGCATGTAGCTGTCCTTTTTCTTTTTTTAATAAATCATTGATTGAAGACACTTTCTTTTCATTATTGTTTTGCCTCCTTTTTCATAGATTACCATATATGTATGCTTATTTCTGGGCTTTTCATTTTATTCCATTGATCTATGTGTCTGTTTATGTGTTTGTTGTTTTTTGTGGGGTTATTTTTGCCAGTACAATACTGTTTTGATTACTATAGCTTTGTAGTATAGTTTGAAACCAGGGAGCATAATACCTCCATGCTGCTTATTTTGTATGACTAGAGTTTTTACTGCTACTGCAAAGAAATACATGACAGAAAGAGAAATATTTGCTAAATTTTTCCCCTCTGGGTCTTTTAGCCTGTTGTCTGGTATAGTTTTAGTGTTTATTTTATAACACATTGCCTGGTACCTAATATAGTGACTGGAACTTGGTAAGAGCTGAGTAAACATTAACAGATTAAATGCATTGGGAAAAAATTTATATTCACCTGGTCTTATATTCTTTCTCTCACTGTCTTTGGAATTCCACCTAACCTTTTAAATGATTATGTTAAGACCTTGAATTAAAGTCATTCATCTTTATTTTGCTGATTAACATGCATTATTTCTTTAAAAATTCCAACAAGAATAGAAAGATAAAGAGTTGTGAAATAAGAGTACACAAACTGTAACTGGAGGGTTGCCTTTGGAAACTGAAGTCAGTAGGCAGATTGTTGTCGCTTCCCAGTGTTCAAGTGTTTTTAAGGGCTGTTTTTGTTATGTTTAAGCATTTCCATCAGCCATGGCTGTGATTTTCAAAAAGTACATCTCCTCCAATAGTTGTCACCAGCCAGTTCTGCTAGAAATTCCAATTTGCAGAGCCTTTTGGCATGTCAGCCATCAAGAGGGAATGTTTCCTACCAGCCTGGTTATCATTAATGAGATAGACTTTCTTGGGTACTCTCCATGTTGGGCAGTCTGCAAAGCACAGGGGGAAGCAAAGACTTAAGAAAGAATGGTTTCTACCCTTAGTATGGAGTGACCTAAAATAAAGTCCTTCATTTTCACATTTATTTTATGACCCATTCTGTTGACTTTATATTCATGTAACATTTCAACTGAGAGTCACAATAAAGGTCAATGACGAAGCTATTTTCCTATCTAGTTCAATCAGTGTCAAGCATATTTGTAACACATTGAACTCTACTTCCTCTCTTCTGGGAGGGTGAAGAGTTTTCAACTGAAGGAGGGACCAAGGGTTTTTCCCAAAGGGACGGAGTGCCCCTGGAGAGATGCTTCAGATGGATTGATCTACTCAGGGGCTCACTGACATTGTAACCAAGGCTTCCTCTCCGAAGGGAGACTTGTCATTACATACTGAGGCATGCTCTGGGATCATTTCTGCTGCCTAGTGGCCAAGTAACAAAGCTCTAGCTAGCTGCCTTCTCACAGCTGAAATATTTGTTCTGATGGCATTAGGATGTGGATTGATAGCACTGAAGAATCTGGGAAAGAGTGGCTCTCTGTGAGATAAAGCTCTTAGCATTCCCAGTGTTACAAAGATCAGATGTGTTTCCTGATCCAATGTATTCAATTTCTTATTGTATTAATCATTGGAACTCTCAAAATTTCTGAATAAAAGGATGGGGGTAGGGGTAGCAGTCTTTTTTGAAAGGGTGGGTGAGAGGCCAGTCTTGAAGTTTTAGACAGTGTAATTTTTTAAGGTGATTTGTATGTGATTATTTGACTTTATTTAGGATGTTTTGGTGAGAGATTTTGATGAGAGGGCTTAAGCTAAGTCTTACTACCCTCATTATCACAGCACAAAGGACAGTCAATACAAAGCTCTGACAGAGGACAATTCTTCTTTTTTTTAATTAACCCAAGTTTATTTTACTTTATTTTTTTAAATTTTTATTTATTTTATTTTATTTTTTAAAAATAGTTTATTGTCAAATTGGTTTCCATACAACACCCAGTGCTCTTCCCCACAAGTGCCCTCCTCCATCACCACCACCTCTTTTCCCCCACCCCCTTCTTCTTCAACCCTCAATTCGTTTTCAGTATTCAATAGTCTCTCAAGTTTTGCATCTCTCTCTCTCCCCAACTCTCTTTCCCTCTTCCCCTCCCCCTGGTCCTCCATTAGGTTTCTCCTGTTCTCCTGTTAGACCTATGAGTTCAAACATATGGTATCTGTCCTTCTCTGCCTGACTTATTTCACTTAGCATGACACCCTCGAGGTCCATCCACTTTCCTACAAATGGTCAGATTTCATTCTTTCTCATTGCCATGTAATACTCCATTGTATACATATACCACATCTTCTTGATCCACTCATCAGATGATGGATATTTAGGCTCTTTCCATGATTTGGCTATTGTTGACAGTGCTGCTATGAACATTGGGGTACATGTGCCCCTATGCATCAGCACTTCTGTATCCCTTGGGTAAATCCCTAGCAGGGCTATTGCTGGGTCATAAGGGAGTTCTATGGATAGTTTTTTGAGGAACCTCCACACTGTTTTCCAGAGCAGCTGCACCAGTTTACATTGCCACCAACAGTGTAGGAGGGTGCCCGTCTCTCCAGACCCTTGCCAGCATCTATAGTCTCTTGATTTGTTCATTTTAGCCACTCTGACTGGTGTGAGGTGGTATCTCAGTGTGGTTTTGATTTGTGTTTCCCTGATGATGAGTGATGTTGAGCATTGTTTCATGTGCCTGTAGGCCATCTGGATGTCCTCTTTGGAGAAGTGTCTGTTCAAGTCTTCTGCCCATTTCTTCACTGGGTTATTTGTTTTTTGGGTGTGGAGTTTGGTGAGTTCCTTGTAGATTTTGGATATTAGCCCTTTATCTGATCTGTCATTTGCAACTATCCTTTCCCATTCTGTCAGATGCCTATTAGTTTTCTATTGTTTCCTTTGCAGTGCAAAGCTTTTTATCTTGATGAGGTCCCAAGAGTTCAGTTTTGCTTTCATTTCCCTTGCCTTTGGGGATGTGTCAAGTAGGAAGTTGCTGCGGTTGAGGTCAAGGAGGTTGTTTCTTACTTTCTCCTCAAGGGTTTTGATGGTTTCCTGTCTCACATTGAGGTCCTTCAGCCATTTTGAGTAATTTTTGTGTATGGTGTAAGAAAGTGGTCTAGTTTCATTCTTCTGCATGTTGCTGTCCAGCTCTCCCAGCACCACCTGCTAAAGAGGCAGTCTTTTTTCCATTGGACCTGCTTTGTCAAAAATTAATTGGTCGTACATTTGTGGGCCCAGTTCTGGGTTCTCTATTCGATTCCATTGGTCTATGTGTCTGTTTTTGTGCCAATACCAGACTGTCTTGATGATGACAGCTTTGTAGTAGAGACTAAAGTCTGGAATTGTGATGCCTCCCGTTTTGGTTTTCTTCTTCAATATTACTTTGGCTATTCGAGGTCTTTTGTGGTTCCATACGAATTTGAGGATAGTTTGTTCTAGCTTTGAGAAGAATGTTGGTGCAATTTTGATGGGGATTGCATTGAATGTGAATATTGTTTTGGGTAGTAATGACATTGTCACAATGTTTATTCTTCTAATCCATGAACAGGGAATGTTTTTCCATTTCTTGGTGTCTTCTTCAATCTCTTTCATAAGTTTTCTATAGTTTTCATCATATAGGTCTTTTACATCCTTGGTTAGGTTTACTCCTAGGTGTCTACTCTCACCACTGTTGTTTACCATAGTGCTGGAAGTCCTAGCATCAGCAATCAGACAACAAAAGGAAATAAAAGGCATCAGAATCAGTAAAGAAGAAGTCAAACTTTCACTTTTTGCAGATGACATGATACTCTACATGGAAAACCCGGCAGACTCCACCAGAAGCCTTCCAGAACTGATCAATGAATTCAGTAAAGTTGCAGGGTAAAAAATCAATGTACAGAAATCAGTTGCATTCCTATACGCCAATAATTAAGCAGTGGAAAGAGAAATCAAGAACATATTCCATTCACGATTTCACGAAAAACCATAAAATGACAGAGGACAATTCTAACTTTAAGGTTTCTTTCTATACTTTCAAGATCTCCAACCCCTTCTTCCTGCTTCACTTTCATTCTCAGACATTATCTTTACATGAGGATTCCTTCGATTTTTGTCATCAAAACTGTATCCATATCCAGTCTCCTCTTTTCATTTGTTACCATCGAAGTGGTGCTTATTTTCTGTCAGAACAACCCTTCCACCTGTGTTCTGGATTCCATCTCCTTCAGTCGCCTCTGACCCCACTTTTTACCTTCCCTTGATGTGGGACCTCCGTTCCTCCATTTGGTTAATGAATATGTTTTAAGTTATATGTAAATACCTTAAAATTATATGCAGTAGTTTCTTTATGGATATTTTTGTTTTAATTAATTTCAATTTATTGCTTCTCAGCCATTTGGCTAAGATCAAGTGTAATTAATTTCAATTTAATGAAATTTAATTTAATTTGTATACAAGTGATATCTACCTATAGTCAAAGTGACAAATAATGCTTGTAAACTTATAATGAAGAAATTAGTCATACTTTTCCTTCTCTCCAACCCACCAGTTCTACTCCAAAGGAAAACTATCTTTTAGTTCATTATTTTTTATGCTCTTCTAAATTTATAAATAAAGTGCTTAAATTTTCCATTAGAAAATGTTTTATTTTATTTATTTATTTATTTAGTTTTGTGTGAAAGAGGGTGAGAAAAGGGAGGGATAGAGAGAGAATCTATGCTGTGAGCACAGAGCCCAATGTGAGGATTGAACCCACACACTGTGAGATTATGACATGAGTTGAAACTAAGAGACAGACACTCAACCAACTGAGCCACCCAGATGATACTCCATTTGATAATTTTCAACTTTAGACATTATCTTTTGATGTTTCTGCTATGTTGGCTAAGAATCTAGCTCCAATAAGCCATCCAAATCCCTCGTTTTTATTCCTATACCTTGTCAGTTTAGTTGCATTGTAATTTTTGGTTATAATATTTTGCCTCTATACGTATGATTGCTGCTTCACTAAGATTTTTTTCTCATACTAGTTAATATTTTGAGTTCTTGCAATTCCACTCTGACATTTGGCATTGAATTTTAATTGAAAATCATTTGAAAGTCTAGCTCTTAGTAGTTTTTTTTTTTTGGTTAAATCTTTAATGTATTTAAATTTCACAATAACGTGTTTGGTGTGGATCTTTTCCGTGAACTTTGCCAGACCCTCTCTGAACTTGTTTACCCTGAAGATCTATGTCCTTCAGTTCTGCTTTTGGTTCAGTTTTGTTTTTCTTTTTGTTTGCTTGTTTGTTGTTTTTCAAAATACCTCTTTGATAACCTCCTCCTCTTGGATTCTATCTTTTTCTGGAATTCTTGTTAGATAGATGTTGGACTTCATAATTTTAGTTTTCTAAACTTTAAAATTTTCATTATTTTTACTTTTCTGCTTTTCTTTATGACAAATGATGTTTAAATCTTTCTTTTTAATTTAAAATATTGTTTACTGTATATTTTTTAACTTCCAAGAAGTTTTTCTTAGCTTGTAATTATTTATTTAAAAAGCTTTTCAGACACACAAAGTGGTAGAGAGAAAAACAACACATAACACACACTGCCAATTTTAAAAAGTCACTAGAGTTGAGATCCCTTGTAAATCATTTCCTAATTTCAGTGCCTTCTTTTCCTTTCCAGAGGTAACTGTATTGGTCTTTATCAGTGTCATGGATATTTTTATGGTTTTACTACATTTCCCCCTATGTATTTTATATTCTTACATTTTTGGCAGATGTAGATGGCATCATATTGTAAGAATTGTAATGTAAATTTGCTTTTTTGCTTCAATTGTGTCTGGAGGGCTTACTCCTGGTGACATGCTTAGCTCTCATTTATGCATATACATGATCGCCATTAGATGACTATAGCGCGTTTTATTGATTTGTGTTCTCCTTGATGGACTTTTTATTTATTTCCAATTTTCTTTCTCTTTTTTTGTTATTTCAAAGAATGTTACCATGAACATTTTGTTCAAGATTCCTTGTATCCATGTTTAAGCATTTTTAAGGTTCATACCTGAAAGTAGAATTGCCGTTCATAGGTTATGCTTACCTTCAACTTGGCAAAGTTCTCTTTTAAAACTTTACCCTCCCACTACCAAACCTTTCCAACACTTAATACTGGCAGACTTTAACATTTTCTCCAATTCAATGAGTGTGAAGTTGTATTGTACACAGTGGCTTTGATTCTCATTTTTCTCATCACTAGTGACCTTAGTCATTTATATTTTCTTTTCTTGCTTTTTCGCTTTCTTTCTTTCTTTCTGTCTTCTTATTTATTTATTTACATTTGCTGGTTCATTGTCTTTGCTTTCTCTTCTACTGGGTTGTACACTTTTTTCATATTGTTTGGTATAGTCATTCCTTTTGCACAGCACTGTTTTTGCTTTATAGATGCAGTATCTTCTATTATCACTCTAAGAATATTAAGGTTTCTTCTGGTTAAAATATTGATTTTGTTTTTTCTGGGTCTTTATATTTTTCCTTCATATTTGTGTATTTCCTCAAATATCTGATTTTGGGCTATCTGTTCATATTTAAGGGTGAAGCTTATGAAACTGTGTAGTTCTATGAGCTTGGACAGAGCCGACCAACTGCAGAATTACTTGTTGGCAAATTTGCTCTTTTATAGAGGGCTTTTATTTAGGGCCACTTATTTGTCTTGGAATCTTGGAATATACTGGGGGAAGTTTGATATTTTAGTTCATACTGGGAACAGGGTAGGTATCTTGAAATATACTACTAGCAGAATAGTGAGAATGACCCCTCCAATCAGTGTGTAGAATTATTCTTGGTTCTTAAGGGGCCAGTCTCTGGAATTTGTTCGGATTGCCAAACCTATTACAATCATTTGTGGGGCGGTGGGAAAGTTAATTAGCAATATGTGCCTCAGTCTCTTCATTTGTAAAGTGGGAATAAAATCAATACTACCTTGTGGATTGTTATGGGAACTAACAGATACTCAGGAGAAGCTGTAAAAACAAACTAATTGAAGACCATAATGAGAAAAAGAAAACTCAGATATTCAGAAAAATACCCCAAGATCTAATGACCCAATCCTCTTAAGAGAAGATATATGTCCTAGACTCTCCCTAAGACTTCAATCATGAAAATATAACCATAAACACACACACACACACACACACACACACACACACACACACACACAACCCTGGCGACTGATAAAGTGAATGCTCATACAAACCTCAGAAAATTCCAGTTTGCTTCTCTGCTTACAGCCACCCCTATAACAAGGTCTCATGAGCTCCAGATTTCTCTCCTTTGAGATGGCAGGGAATCATCGATCAGACTTCCTGAGGGTCAGAGTTAATTCTGGGAGCAATATCACTGAAGTCTGAGCCCCGAGAAGCGCTCTCCTAGAAATAACCAGTGGTGGCTGTTTTTCCTGGAAGAAATCTGGACCAAAGATTTCTTCCCAGAAAAAGTCTATTTACTGAAATTAACTCCTCCACTTTCCAATTCTTAACCTTTGAGCAGCTGGAAATAAATCAAATTGAAATAACTCTCTTTCTTCATAGTGAGCTTAAATCATCAAAAACCCAGAGGTAAAAGAATTATTGCTATTTCAGGCAAAGATTCTTAATTTAACAAGAGACGTTGAGTAGATGTTGAAATTTAAGCAACTCTGTGAAAGGATTTTATTATTGAAAAAAAAACTAGCTTGGAGAATCTCAAATGTATAATCTTAAAACCCACTTATTTGGAAATGTGCCTTCTAAAAGACAAGATATATATGGAAAAAATATGAAGTGTGGCTAATTTGTATTTGAAGACTTTGATAGAATATGGTTTGTTTAATTTTTAGCTCCAGTTCAGGGTAATACCAAATGTCTAAACTGAATAACCAAAAATGCATCAAACTAAAACAGTTTTTGTTTGTCTTCTTATTTCTCCAGCTAATGAGCAGTAAGCTTAAAAAGAGAAGTATAACTTGAGGTAAGAAGCCACACCCCTAGTCATCAGGAAGAGGATTGTGCCAGAGATGGGCTAATTAAAAAAAAGTTTAAAGCTGTATGTAATAGTAAGATCCCAGATTTTAGAAAATGGGAGATTGAGGTTTTTGTTGTTTCCCCTCTTGCCATAACATTTATCCTAGATTTGTAAAGTTTTTTTGGAGGGAGGTGGAGACATGCACATAAAAAGCTAATACTAACAACAACAAAACAAAAAAAGCAAAATAAGCCTGGAAAATTATTGTGTGCCTAAAATCTACAGAATGTTTTTCTGTGTGTGTGTGCAACACTGTGAACATGCTACTCTGAGTGATAAAGAACAGTTAGTAAATAACGACAAATTGGGAATTAGGGGCATGGAATATTTAATTCCATGTTAGAATTTGGATTTCTACACTAAAAGTAAATAGCTGAGGCTTTAAGTAAATGTTTTGCATAATTAGATTTTAATGAAAATATATTACAATTAAATTATTATATATATATTATATTATATATATTATAATTAAAGTATTATAGTTGAAAAACTAGTTTCTTTTATGATATGGTTCTAGAAACATTCATTTTTTATAAGAAAATTTCTACTTAAACTTTCTGGGTGTGATTTTAAAATATAACATCTGATACATTTCCCAGGTTTAAAATTTTTAATTATGATTATTATTATATTTTAATATATTAAATTATATTTGACAGATTTCTATTTTGATAAATATTGATTGTATTTTTTAAAGTTTTAATTGTCTTTAGAAAGTTTGACCTTGTATCACACTAAAGTAATGGATATAGCTGTACTTAACCCTAGGTCTCTACAAACAGGATTTTATACTAGGATTATCTATAAGGAAAATAAGGATATTAATAGATTATATAAAGTTTTATTTATTTTTTTATGTTTATTTATTTTTGAGAGACATAGACAGAGTATAAACAGGGGAAGGGCAGAGAGAGAAAGAGACACAGAATTGGAAGCAGGCTCCAGGCTCTGAGCAAGCTGTCAGCACAGAGCCCGATGTGGGGCTCAAACTCATGAACCGCGAGATCATGACCTGAGCTGAAGTCTGCTGCTTAAGCGACTGAGCCACCCTGGCACCCCATAGTTATAAAGTTTTATTTATATATGAACAAGACTTGTTAATGAGACGAGATACTTGTCATTCAGTGTTCTAGGTTAAACAGTCTTAGCACTTACACCTCCATGTCACAGACACGTGCTTACTTATCTGCCCCCGTCAGATTGTGCCCTCCTTGGGATCGGTGCTGCATGTGTTATCTCGGTTGGAATGCCTTGCAGGGTGTCTGACATGAAACAGAGACTCAATAAACATTTATTCTATAACTGCAAGCCAGATCGGACTCACTCATTTTATGACCAAGAGCCGTGTTAGAATCACACTTCTGGATTTTTATTCTACATCTCTTGCCACTGTTTCATGTACTTTTATATTTCAACAGTGTTATGGTGTGGAGAGAAACACCTCTCTGGGATAACAACAAAACATTCCCCACCCCAGACTATCCAAATGTCCATAAATGCTCAACAGGGAAAGCAGAGGACCTTGGTAAAGCCTTTGTAGTCACATAGACTGGACATTTCCAGCAGGCTACTCCTATTTCCTCAGTGATGACTACTCCTCCTGCCCTTTCCCCCACATCCATAGCAGTAGAAGGATTTGTCTCCTAAAGCCTCTGAAGGGAAGTTAGAAGTTGCAGAGAGACTGAGAAAATGCCCATTAGTGAGACCTGCTTGATGGACAGTTAATGGCTGTGCTCAAAGAAAAATTGGTGTTACTGAAAATAGAGGGGAACAAAGCTTTGTGCTCAGTGGTAAGAAAACTAATTTGTTAGACTCGAAGAGACTGAATTATATACACCTTGAAATCTAAAAGCAGCTGGGGCATAATGGGACTCACACAGTGTCTGGGGGTTATCACTTCCCACAAAAGCAAGACTACAGGCTTGCTCTCCTTATGAAGGCACGGAGGCTCAATGCCCCTCCATGTGGACCTTCATTCTGAGCTAGCTTTTAGACAATCCAAGAGTGCAGAAAAGGGACGAATTACTTTTTTGTAATTCCCAATGTTTCAAAGACCAACAAGGTCTCCAAGCTGTCATCAGTAACATCCTTTCATCAGTGTAGAAATGAAAGAGCCTTCTTGGTGAGTTCACCAGAATGGAAATTGGATGAGAACTTCCACTTGACACAAAAATTGGTCTGGAAAAGTTTTGTCAGCTGTGTGGTTCAAAAGAAGCGTATTTACCTACTTCTGCCATATAAACCACCCAAAGCACTTTATTCTTCCTCTCCTGATGGAAAGAAAGGGAGATGAGGAAAACATAAAGGGAACACTGTATCTGTCTGAGGACGGCGTGTGGACATTCCATCTTCAGATGACAGTTTTTTCTCCTATTTCAGTTTTTCTTTAAAAAATTTTTTTTAAATATAATTTATGGTCAAGTTAGCTAACACACAGCGTGTACAGTGTGCTCTTGGCTTTGGAAGTAGATTCCCATGATTCATCGCTTACATACGACACCTAGTGCTCATCGCAACAAGTGCCCTCCTCAATGCTCATCACCCATTTTCCCCTCCCCTGCCCCTCCATCAGCCCTCAGTTTGTTCTCTGTATTTAAGTGTCTTTCATCATTTGCCTCCCTCTCTGTTTGAAACTATTTTTGGGGGGCGCCTGGGTGGCTCAGTCAGTTAAGCCTCTGACTTCGGCTCAGGTCAGATCTCACGTTAGTGAGTTTGAGCCCCACTTCAGGCTCTGTGCTGATAGCTAGCTCAGAGCCTGGAGCCTGCTTCTGGTTCTGTGTCTCCTTCTCTCTCTGACCCTCCGCCTCTCATGTTCTGTCTCTCTCTGTATCAAAAATAAATAAAACATTAAAAAAATTAAAAAAAAAAGAAACTATTTTTCCCCCTTCCCTTTCCCCATGGTCTTCTGCTAAGTTTCCCAAATTTCACATATGGGCGAAAATATATATCCATTTTTTCTGACTGATTTATTTCACTTGGCATAATATCCTCCAGTTCCATCCATGTTGCAAATCATAGGATTTCATTCTTTCTCATTGCCAAGTAGGATTCCATTGAATATATAAATTACATCTTTTTTTAAAAATTTTTTTACTGTTTTTATTTGTTTGAGAGAGAGAGAGAGAGAGAGAGAGAGAGAGCGAGCGAGCATGAGCAGGGGAGGGTCAGAGAGAGAGGGAGACACAGAATCTGAAGACAGACTCCAGGCTCTGAACAGCTGTCAGCACAGAACATGAGGTGGGTCTCGAACCCACGAAACATGAGATCATGACTTGAGCCAAAGCTGGACACTCAACCGACTGTACATCTTCTTTATCCGCTTGTCAGTTGATGGACACTTGGGCTCTTTCCGTAATTTCGCTGTTATTGATAGCACTGCTATAAACATTGGGGTACATGTGTCCCTATGATTCAGCACTCCTGTATCCTTTGGATAGACTTCTAGTTAAAAAAATACTTTGTATCCTGCTATATGGTATGGAGCTTTTTTCCCCCCAAAGGTAAAAAAACAACCTCTTAATTATGATCTATGGTTAAGACTACTTTCTTGTTCTTTTAATAATTTCTGTGGTTTTCTTGTTTTTGTTCTTTAGTTTTGAGTGCTGCTACATGAAGCAGTACCCTTTTCACCCTTCACAAGCCCATTTCCTCCCAAGGCCAATTTCTCATGGAGAAACCTTTTCTTTTTTTATTTTAAATGTTTATTTATTTTTGAGAGAGAGAGAGAGAGAGAGAGAGACAGAGCATGAGTGGGGATGGGCAGAGAGAGAGAGGGAAGCACAGAATTTGAAGCAGGCTCCAGGCTCTGAGCTGTCAGCACAGAGTTTGATGTGGGGCTCGAACCCATGGGCTGTGAGATTATGACCTGAGCCAAAGTCAGCCGCTTAACTGAATGAGTCACCCAGGTGCCCCTCATGGAGAAACCATTTTTTTTAATAGAAAGCAATAATAACAGATAACATTTATTGAATGCTTATTATATGCCAGACACTATTCTAAGCATATTACATGAGTTATCATATTTGATCCTTACAACAATCCTGAGTATAAACTCTTATTTTCCCAATTTGACAGATAAAATACTGTGCAAGATCAGATAGAAGATGGATAAATGAATGGAATAGAAAAGGTAGTCTGAAAGAGAAACCATTTTTAAACTGGAGAAGAATGTTTCTCCACACCAGAGAGACACTGTAAGGCATGGAGAACACTAGGTAATGGAATGAAGCAAAATTGGGTTGAAAGATATTGCTGACCCACAAGCTGGGAAAGACACTCTTGCTAAGCCCCAATGTGCAGCATCCGTGTCTCCTCCTGGGCACTGTACCCAGTACCAATTTCGTTTGGGGAACCACTCAGAGGAAACCATGTTATGCCATGGTTTGGGTGAAATTGACTTTACCCTTGCTCTAGAAGTAAGCCTTGATTAGTTGAAGCAAACGTACCTTGCTCTATTCCTTGCTCACTAATCAGAACCAATGTGATTTGATGGAGATATTTGCTGTTGTTCTTGGGAAAAGGTATTTCCTCCCTTGTGCAGAAGCTATCAGAAGACCACCTCTCTTGCCTACTAGGGCTGCCATCACAGAGCACCACGGATGAGGGGGCTTATGCAACAGGCATTTATTTTCCCTCAGTGCTGTGGGCAGAAGCCCAAGGTTCAGGTATTGGCAAGTTTGGTTTCCTCTGAAATCTTGGGCTGTGGAGAACAATCTTCTTGCTGTATCGTCCTCAGGTCTTTCTGATGTGTGCCCACCTCCCTATTATCTCTTTATGTGTTCGAGATTCCCAGCAGCCAAGTTAAATGAAGGCTTACCATAGAGGTTTCATTTTAACCTAATTACTTGTCACCAGATACGGTCACATTGTGAAGTTCTAGGGCTTAGGGCTTCACCATATGGATTTTGGAGGGATGTGATTCAGGCCATCACACCTTGGTTATTGTGTGTGAAGATGCAAAGTCAAGAATTACTGCATCCATCTCTCCCTACTTTGAGGAAGGCCAAACTGAAGATGAGGCACCCACAACTGATAACAGCAGAATGATGAGAAGAAACCACGTCTTTGAATTATATTATTTTAATGGCTAGATTAAGCCTTGGTGAAAGCCCAGGATACTTTCTGGCTTCTGAGTGACATAAAATTTTCCTTTTTTTATTGTTGAAACCCATATTGAGTTGGAATTCTGCGTTCAGGACCAATAGTTTGGTCCTATCACCAAAGTCTACCTAATGGTTACTTAAATTTTTTTTAACATTCTTTATTCACTTTTGAGAGACAGAGAGAGACAGTGGGAACAGGGGAGGGTCAGAGAGAGAGGGAGATACAAAATCTGAAGCAGGCTCCAGGCTCTGAGCTAGCTGTCAGCACAAAGCCCAACATGGGGCTCAAACGCATGAATGTGAGATCATGACCTGAGCTGAAGCTGGATGCTTAACCAACTGAGCCACCCAGGCACCCCATTTACTGTTACTTAATATAGCTTGAGTTGTTTCAAGAATGAAATCATATGAGATAGTTTATTTGATATGCCCAGTATAATATTTCACTAAATCCAAAGTGCCATTGATTGTAAGGCACACCACTAATTATCATGTGCCATTAAAAAAAGGAAAAAGTGCCATTAATTCAACTGTGATATGAAGATTTATTGTCATTTAGACTTTTACATTTAAACATATTAAAAGAGTGGCTTTACAGTGTTTAAACATAGGTTTTTATTAAATAAAGTACTTTTTCATACACACAAACAAGGGAAAGAGAAGCAAAATAAATTGGTGAAGGCACATCTAAAACTTCTCTATACCCACACTCTTTATTTGGATTCGGTTTTCAGTTCAGAGTTGCAGAAGCCTGAGTTTGCCTCTTTGTGAGCAAGAGTGCTGGTGATATAGA
Organism: Helogale parvula; assembly: GCA_004023845.1. Taxonomy (NCBI): domain Eukaryota; kingdom Metazoa; phylum Chordata; class Mammalia; order Carnivora; family Herpestidae; genus Helogale; species Helogale parvula. The sequence continues at coordinate 16,894 of PJEM01009348.1, forward strand.
ATTTCTGAAAAAGATGCTCTGTTATTATGCTCTATTATTAAAAAAGGATGTCTTTTTTTAATGTTTATTTTTGAGAAGGGGAGCACAAGCGAGGGAGGGGCAGAGAGAGAGAGAGAGAGAGAGAGAGAGAGAGAGAGAGAGAGAGAGAATCCCAAACAGGCTCTGCACTGTCTGTGCAGAGCTTGATGCGATGCTCGAATAATTCACAGCTGTAAGATCATGACCTGAGCTGAAGTCGGACACTTAACTGACTGCACCACCTAGATAGCCTCTCCAGGATTTTGTAAACCATAAAATTTGACGTATATGCACAGGCGATGATAACGTCACCAGAGTTGCTGCCTCTCCAATAGTGATCATAAGATGTCTCCTGAAATCAGAATTTACTTTTTAAATTGTGATTGTCTGAACTGTGTATCTGTCTTGGACATACTGGATTAAACTTGTGCCATGAGTTAAAACTCTATTTTTTCCCCACAGTATCAAGCTACACAACTTTTATGTGCACGACCTATAATTTTAAATAGCATTTGCATTAGGTTTGCTTAATCTTTACTATTATTTTCCCCAAAGATGAGTGAAAAACTAAATGCAATTATATTTGTAATTGGATCCACCCATCTATACATACTTTATGGGTGACAAATCTCTTCTGAAACTGAAAAGTTTTTGTGATGGTTCTTTAATTTTTGGCACTTAAAGATCAATCACATTGTCATTTGACTTGAAAAGGTCAACATTTAAGATAGGAGTCTTCATTCACATTAAGCTTTCCTTATAGTCGAAATTGGAGTTTCGCTACACATTTGAAAAATGTCAGAGAAAGTTCTCCCACCCCAAATGTCACCCTCACGTATTTGACTCAAGCCCTGAAATTCCATCACTGAAACTCGTTCCTTTTGGCTAAGGCATAATCTCTGTACCTTTCGTGAGAAGGCTCCAGTCTTATACCATTAGATCAAAAAAGTAAATTCCATGGGTTAGCCACATCCTATAATATGGAATTTAGGCAAATTTTGAAAATGGATTTTTAAACTAAGAAATTTTTAGTCTTTGTCGTGCTCATATTCTGAGTATATTTGTCAATAGTGAATGGCAAATTAAGAGGTGAGAGGTTAGAAGTTGACTAAAGGAAAGACAAGCCAGGAATAGCATTATGAGGTTATATTCCTAATCTTACAGACAATGTTTCAAATGTAAATCCTGCATAAAATATTAACTGTGCATTCAACACAGTTGAATAGAGATATTGGGGATGGAGATAGAATATTATTGCCATGTTGAGGTTAGACAAGGGTGAACTGGCTGGCTGAACATTCCAAAATTTGGAAGGGCAGAACAGGAGAGGACTCCTGATAAGGAGAGTTAAACTGCCAAACTTGGCCCTGGAATGGATCCTTAGTCATTGTAAGACCTTCTTGGAATCTTCCTGTTAGGCCCAATGCTCTGTGGGATCTTGTCTAGGTTCTGAGGAAAGAGAAAACAGTAAATATCAGGGAATCTGCTAGTAACTGCTCCATACAAGATATTGGCAAACAGGGGAGTAGTGCTTCTGTCCTCTCTTGCTTCCACATAAATACCATGTAGCTTCGTACCTTAGGGAGGCCACGCATTAGTGGTGGTGCCCAGCGGAAGCATAGGAAATTTCTGGGAGAATCAATGGCACCTGGTAGAAGTGGAGGATTCAGCAGAGGAAAAGTGGACAAGGAAAAATGGTGGCTGTCACACAGTCTGTGACTGGAATGGTCTGGGACTCCATGTAAGACATTTCTTGAGGATTTCAGTAATACTTGAGGGCCCTGTGTAGAGAGCTGTGGTCCAGTAAATGGGAAGAATTATCAGCAAAATAAGTGATGGAATTTATATGACCTCCCTTTAAACTGGAAGCTAGGAAAATTTTTTGAGAATAAGGGCTATGTACACATGTATTTATGGCTAACATTATAGAGTCATTCATGTATTCATTCATCATTTATTCAGTACTTATTAAGTACTCCAGAAAATAATACCCAGTATTTTCGTGGTGGAAGGTGTTGAATGTAAATCCTTACCAGATCTTAGCTCATGGAATCAGGATATAGACATATCTTCTCCTGGGGGTCAGTAGAATTATCTTTTTAAGCAGTAACTTTTGAAAGATGGTACAGAGTAATATCTAAGATTATAGGGCCTAGAGTAATTAGTAATTAGCAAGCTCTGTCCCGTGCTGTGTGGTCTTAAGCAAGTTATTCAATGTCTCTGAACCTGTGTTCTCTTCTTTGGAATGAAGACAGAAACACCACAAACACATTGAGTTACTGAGATTGTTGCAAGAGGTTCAATTAGATCATCTGTAGCAGCTGCATACGTGTACCATCTACAGGTCTTGAGCCTCCCTATTTCCTGCCCGTGGGTCCACTTCCAAGAGTTTCTGTTCACATCTCTTTGCACAAGGCTTCCTCTGAATCTGTGGGAGACTGCAGCTCTGAGATGCTAGGGAAATCTTGACTGAGGATAACCGCACAAATAACAACAGAAGGGAATTGGTATATAAATACCTCAACTCCCTCACCCCCTCAGGCAGGATAACATTTTCCTAAAGATTTAGGCTTCCTTCTCCTTCAGGGTTAAATGATTTGGTAATGTACACTTTATTGGCCTTTTCCTCTTCTTTGTCTCATTTTCCAGTTTCCTTACCCCTTGCAAAAGAACCACATGTCCTTGATTTTTCGTTTTTGAGCTCTCTTGTGGTTAACACAAATTAAGAATAATGCATGTAAAGGATTGTGCACATGGCAAACACTCAAAAACAAAACAAAGCCAACAAAAAATTATTAGATAACTTCTTACTTCTATTTCATCCATGGCATTCCTGTTAAGTATGATAAAGTATTCATTGCATTGAAAGTGTTCAAGATTTATTGTTGTTTAAATCTACTCCTTTTTAAGCTCTTAATTTCATGGTTTATATAAGGGAAAAATTTTTGAATGTGAGATAAAATGATAGCAAATGTGAAAGGTTGCTCCCTCAAGCCACAGTTTTTGTAACATAATTTTCTCCCCATGGGTCTTTTGATATTTTGGTGAATAACCAATGAACTCCATCCTATTTATATTTCTGTATAAATTTAGTTGTTTACAGGATGTTTGCCTGATTAATGAACAGAGAAGAATGACTAACGGAAATATACCGATGATAATATGATAATGACACCAAAGTGTATTTGTGTTATGAATGAATATTAAAGGTCAGGCTGTTCTAGGAATTCTAAATTTGTCTTTGAGGACATTTCAATCTTCGACTATAGTTGAAGGTGAACTTCAAACAAAAGGACCTTAGATCTTTGTTTTGACTAATAGCTTTGACATAAATTTCTCTAAACAAAGTTTTTTTTCTTCTGTCATTGATTAGTGCTTCTCCAAATGGATAAGCCCCATTATTTGCCTAGATTTTATTTGTATTTCCTGCTTGAAAGAATTATGAAGAAATAAGCATCATGCACAAGGTATTTGAAATATAAGGCATGTGACTCTTGTCCATATATTTAATTTAATGGGTTGATTAAGATTAAGGGCTCTGGAGTCAGGCAGCCTGGGAACAAATTCTGGTTCCCTGACTAATGAAATATTTGATTCTGTCCAGTTGTTCAATATTTCTACTTAGCTTCATTTTCTGTATCTGTAAAATAAGAATACAATTATGCTCGTTTCATGAGGCTGTTGTGAAGGTCAAATGGGATGATATAAGTAAAGCCTGGTACATAGGAAATGCTCAGTAAGTGTTAGCTATTGCCTTTGTTTTTAAAGGAACCCTTTTTCTTCTGTCTTTTCTCTTCAAAATGGGGGAAAATCAATGGCATGAAAGTTTATAAATCTAAAGTTTTGTGTATATGTGCTATGATCTGAATATTTGTCCCATTCCTCCCTCATATGCTGTAAACCTAAAGTCCAAGGTGATGGTATCAGGAGGTGGGGCCTTTGGGAGGTGATCAGGTCATATGGGTGGAGCCCTTGTGAATGAGATTAGTGCCCCTATAATTAGTGTCCCAGAGAGCTAGCTCATTTGTTCCATCATATCATATGAGGATACAAGGAGAAGTCAGTGACCTGAAGAGGGCCCTTACTTGACCATGCTGATACCTGTATAGCAGATTTCCAGCCTCCATTTCTGTTGTTTACAAGGCACCCAGTTTGTGCTATTTTGTTACCACAGCCCAAATGGATGAAGACACTATGAAACCATTAGTGTTTGTCTCCAAGTTTAAGTCCTTATATTTTTTGTGGAAATGTTGATTCAAGAGTTAAAACATTATAGTTTTTCATAAGTAAAACATTAGATATATAATATACATGTATCTTAGAAGCTGCATTTAGAATCTAGATCTTCCATTTAGTGGTTTCTATAATATATTATCGATTATTCCAGTGTATAATTTCTAACATCACAGTATTACTGTCCTATACACTCTCATTCATATTTCAGCAGAAACTTAAAAGAATAATAGCTACTTGTGAGCCTTGTTTAAAGTCAGAAAGACAAGGGGTGTCTGGGTGGCTCAGTCGGTTAAGGATCTGACATCAGTTCAGGTCATGATCTCATGGTTTGTGGGTTTGAGCCCTGCGTCAGGCTCTGTGCTGACAGTTTGGAGCCTGGAGTCTTCTTCAGATTCTGTCTCCCTCTCTCTCTGCCCCTCCCCTGCTCTCACTCTGTCTTTGTCTCTCTCAAAATAAATAAACATTAAAAAATTTAAAACAATCAGAAAGACAAATGAATATAGCCAAAGTATACATATAATTTGACTGTCTACCCTTTTTTTCTGCTGATATATTTTACTCAAGATTTCTTCCGAAGTCCATGCTTCTCAAACAACTACCCTGAGGGTTATGATCTTCCTTCCTTCTTCCCTTCTGTTTTTCACCCGTCTCTCTCTGCCTCCCTCTCTCTCAGTATTTCATATCATTCTCTCCCTACATGTTCCCTATTGTCTCATTCACATTAGAGAACCAAAAAGACTTTGGAGAAACATTACCCAAGGCAATGTATTGGGAAATATGCAGTCATTGACTTTCATGGGTCACAGAAATTGTGCTATTTTAAGAGTGCTCCAGCTAAATGGGAGATCATTTGGTAAGGGATATCAAAGACTCACAAAGCTATTTAAGCTATTAAATAGAAGAGAGTAATTATATAAAAATTTACATCTCTCACATTGAGGAAGGGAAATCTAGTTATCGAAGGTGATTTAAAGGTAGACACACTTAATATCTTTTATGCCTTATCCTCTATAGAAAGATCAGAGATGGATTATTGTTTGGGGACTGATGTAGGTGTGAAGGAATGAGAGAAGAAGGAACAACGTTCTTACAGAGTATCTGGAAAACCTGGGCAGTCAGGTTCGTAGGATCTGGTAAGCTGTTCCTTCTGTTCTTCCAAGAACTTTAGGGCAGCTAGCCAACATTTCTAAGAAATTCTAAAAAGGGGATGCTGTCCTATCAGAGTGGCAGGAGAAGAGTAGTGCACTTATATTTAAGGGGGAAAAAAGCCTTAGTACTGAATGGTATAGCACCAACTCCTACAATTTATTGAAAGAATCTTGTAAATAAAAAAGTAACCACAACCTATCGAGGCACAGATGATCAGAAATCAAAAAGCATAACTTTGGTGTTAATGAATCCTTCTGAAGTTAAGTAGTTATTTATTCTGTAGCAGGGGGCCATGTAGACAAGGGTAGAGCAGAAGGCACACTTTGCCTCAATTTTCCGATGGCTTACAAATCGTAAGCTAGTTAAGAGATTCTGGGATATTGACAGTACTTGTGAAGAAAACAGCACCACTGGTTTTCAAAATGCATGGTTACTTATCTCTTACATGTGGCATTTTCTTGCTCCACATTTGGGATATGAACCCCTAAAGTTCAATTAAGTCAGAACGGCTAAATCAGAATCTCTGAGGGTGGGGCTGAGGTATCTGTATTTTGTAAACCACAGGAGTGGTCCTGGTGCTTAGTGAGGGTTGAGAGCTACGGTCTGAGAGAAAAGGTTTTGCAACTCTACACTCCACGGTGGGGAGTAGAGACTTGAATCAACTGAAAGCTTTCTCTTTGTCCCATTTGTTTTTCTGCCTTTCCGCCTTCAACCCTGGCATTCCCTGTGTCTAGGAAGTCACTTATGACTTTTTGAGGGGTCCATGTCCCATTCATCTTTCAAGCCTTAGCTCAATTTCTGTCCCTCTTACAGAGCCTCCTTCCCCAGCCCTTCTCACCTCTGGGCAGTCTCACTATTCAAAGTGTGGTTCATGAATCTGTATCATGAGCATCATGGGAGAGTTTGTTAGAAATGCAGATCTTGGGCCCCACCCCAGGCCCACTGAATCACTAGCTGCATTTTAAGAAGACCCCTAGGGGATCAGTGTGCACATTCGGGTCTGAGAAGTCTTGGTCTGCACAAGTCTTAAACTGCTTGCCACTTCCCTGTGTGTGGTCACAAACGGGTTTGTTTGTTTGGGCTCATCTTATCAAATAGATTATATGTCCTTTGATGGAAATGGCCACTTATTACAGCTTACTGCATCTCTGTATAACATGTTGTATGTGGACATGCAAAACTAATAATAATAGCAGCATTTATTGAAACCCAGATAAATGTGCCGGTCGGGGTGTTAAATCCTTTAAAGGAATCATTGAAATCCCACAGCAAATCTGTGATGTAGGGTCATATACCCATTGTAGATGAGAAACTGAGGTTCAGAGGGGTGAGCTAAGTTGTGCCAGGCCACACAGTTCGTAAGTGGCTAAGCTGAAATCTAAAACTATAGCTCTTTGCCTCAATGGGAACGATAACATGTGCTCATAAATTGTTTAATAATTCCAAGCTTAGAAAAAGATGTCATGAATTTAAGAGTCCTCTGGCTTACTTACAAATGTGAAGCTAATAGACACAGGTCCAGGGTTCCATTTAAGGTATTTGGCAGGCTTTGGGCAACAGTCTACTCCCACCTTATTTAGTCTTCATGGTGGCATATTATTACATTCTTCATCTAGTTTCTCTTTTGTTTTGTTTCTAGAATAAATCTCTTCTGTGTTGTTAAGGGTAGCAAGACCAAAAACCTGACTTCTATTATTGTTGATCTCTTAGTTGGTTTTCTCTAAGACCTATTTGGTCTGATTCTGGTAAGGGGGCTGGGGTGGAGATGGTGTATCTCTTTTTCCTTCTGTTATCTTTGTTATCATAACCACAATAGCAGTGGATCGGAGCATGGCCTTTGGTAGCAGCAGGTTTGGGTTTGAATCATAACTCTATCACTTGGATAAGTTATTTTACCCCTCTGTGCAGCTTCCCCATTTATAAAATGATCTCAATAGTATCTACTTCATAAGATTGTGATGATAAATAAAAGTACCAATTAAACTTCCGAAGACACAGGATGCACTCAGTAACTATGAGATCTGATCATCAATGCAAGCCAGACTCCCTGTTTTATTTGTTTGTCTTTGTTTTTCACTTTGTCTCAAGTAAACTGGTAGAAAGCAGACCACTGGGCTGTCAGTCACCTGGAAGACACTGCTAGATTTCTAGTACATTGCTCAGGGTAAAGCACATAGTCTCGAATGAAAAATCTCGGTTGGATGTTTCATAGTCAAGGTGGAAGATAATAATAGGTCATAAACACATATTTCCCAGTTGATTACCTCTTTTCTCTTTTTTTAAAGTTTATTTATTTATTTTGAGAGAGAGAGGAATTAGGGGCAGAGATGGGGGGAGAAGATCCAAAGCAGGTTTCGCACTGACAGCAGAGAGCCTGGTGCTGAACTCAAACCCACCAACCATGAGGTCATGACTTGAGCTGAAGTTGGATGCTTAGCCAGCTGAGCCTCCCAGGCACCCTCTGTCTTTTATATGTTAATGCAAAGTAAAGTTTGACAGATAATGAAGGTGGTGGTCTCTGGGAAGCTGCAGGCAGTCACGGGGAGGTTCTTTGGGTCCTTTCCTAAGATGGCCAGTCTCTACATGACACAGCATCAGTAAGGCATGCATAGTATCTGTTGACTGACTGGCTTAGCAGGCAATGAGCTGGACATGACTGCTAACCTAAAGTTAACTGTGGACAAGCATCACAGCATCAGGATAAACTGATTTGGAAAACTAGATTCGGAAATCAGTGCTTTTAGAATACCACAGTTCTTTCAGAAATGGTTGAACTTGGGGCATGTTTCTGATCTTCCATAGCCTCGGCACTTGGCAACAAATACATCGAATGTATAGCTAGATCCTTCATCTGTTCTGCAAAGGTAATAATGCTTAGCTTACCTCAAAGGAATACTGTGTAGGATTGCTAATTAGTGCTGGCAATGAACTCTAGAGCTACCAGTGAGTGCTGAATTAATGTTAATTGTTAGGAATAATTTGATTCAGATGCATTCTGACACTCAGTGTTTAAGCATCCAATGGCCTTAGAATTTTAATTCTAGACTGTCTTGGGTGAATTGAGTTAGGCCTTTAAGGAAAATGAAGTCTTTAGTAATGCATATATCTCTGATGTTCTACCATCACATATTATGTAAGGTGAAGGAGCAGTCTAGCTTGGGAAGTCAGAAACCTGCTTTTGGTTTCAATTACCCAATCATATCATCATGGGCAATGTTCAGTCCCTTGAAGTTATGGTTTCCTTATCTGTAAAATAAGAAGTGGACAAGACCCTTTAGTCACTTACAGCTTTGAAGTCCATGATGGACATTGCTTGGCTTTCCTCTGGGCTTCTACAGTTAAAGAGACTCAAAAATCCCGTCCATTGCCATGCCACACAGTGTTTTGAGAATCCAATATTGTGGCCTGTAATATTAAATATTCAATATAAAAAAGTATTTGTGGGTTTATAAGTCCTGGTAGTTACTACCACCTGAATTTTATTTTTTATATAATTTTCAATATTCCTTAGCTTTTTTTGATTGATGACGAAGGAATATGGTTCATTGGCATTCCCAATAAACAACAATAACAGACAAAAAAATATACAAAACCATTCTTCACTCACTGGGAGGGTATGGAAGGTATTAACCATATAAGGGAACTATAGTGCGTAAACCTGTAGAGTATATACTCTATATAGTACTGATAGGTACTTCACTCCTAAGTGACACTGCGGTTTTGCTCCCTACTCGCTTCTGTTCATAATTTACAACAGGTTTGAGGGAGGAAATCTTTGAAAATTATTGCCCATCTAAATACTAGTACATTTTGTGCCAAGTTGAGTGGAAAGGAGTATAAGTTTTATTTCATTTACTATGGGCTTGTTCCTTTGGGGAAGGCAGGCTACTAAAAAATTATGGGCTGGTAAATATTTTCCATTTGTTTCCAAGACTCCAAAAAGTGGCATAACACTTTAGGGATCAAGGAAAATTTTCCATTTGGATAATATGTCTCTTCAACTAAAATTCCATTTGGCCTTCAATTGAGGTCAAGAATTGTGATAAACATGTTAGTACTTATCTTCAAAACCTGATGACATTTAACAAAAAAGCAGGTTGAATTTTAGTAATGCAAAATGTAATCTTAACCTTTTGAAGAATGTTATGAAGAAATGTTAAACGCCTTTTAATTTATTTAAAATTTATTCCCACCTACTTCTGAAATGGATTTGAGGTGACTAAGTTACTAAGAAATTTGAGTTGCAATGAAAATTCATCATTACTGCTGTGCTGGAAATGATTTGGTTAATGGAAGCTTAATGGGCTAAAACTGTCATTGTTTGGTAAGGATTTATAAGTTCTTTTACTGCTTCTTTATTTTCACATTGTTTTCATCAACCCTGATGGTTCAGAAAATGCAAGCATTTTCGAGACCTGCAGTTTTGAGAAAGCAGACTGCAAAGCAATAGCATTGAATTTGTTTGCAGTAAGTGTGCACTTGTGTGAACATGGCCGTGCTCTGTAACTTACATTTAAAAAATTCAGTAAACCTCTCCTAGAATGTTGATTTTATGGAGAAGCCATGGAAACGGGGACGGGCTTTTTTTTTGTTTGTTTGATCTTTAATTCTTATCTTGCTATTTTTGTGATTAAAATAGTACAGAATGATGGGGAAATTATTGTATTTTATTAATTCAAACATACACTGTTTTCTTTTACCTGTCAATATATTAAACATTTTTTATTGAAGCATAATTTTTAAAGTTTTTTTTCGAGAAAGTGCAAGCAGGGGAAAGGGGCAGATGGAGAGAGAGAGAATTTCAAGTAACCTTCATGCTCAGTGCAGAACCTGATGTGGGGCTGGGATGGATCCCACAATCCTAAGCTGAAGTCAAGAGTTGGATAATTGGGGCACCTGGGTGGCTCAGTCAGTTGAGCGGCCAACTTTAGCTCAGGTCATGATCTCACAGCTCATGGGTTCGAGCCCCGCGTCAGGCTCTGTGCTGATAGCTAGCTCAGAGCCTGGAGCCTGCTTCAGATCTGTGTCTCCCTCTCTCTCTGCCCCTCCTCTGTTCACATTGTGTCTCTCTCTGTCTCTCAAAAATAAATAAACATAAAAAAAAAAGAGTTGGATGATCAATCGACTGAGCCAGCCAGGTGCCCCATTGATGTTTTTATGCATTATGAAATGACAGTAAGTCAAGCTACCATCTCTCACCATCAAAAGTTATTACAATATTATTTTATTACATTTGTACATCTTTGAAATCAGAATGCATCTTATAGTTGAGAGTGTCTTACAATTGTTGTCAATCAAGTGACATGGTTTTCCCTGCTTGCATCTGAGCAAAGTTGGTTAGTGAAAAACAACGGGGGCGGGGTGCCATTAACAATCTGTTCCTAGACCATTTGACAGGAGACCAAATCCTCCTTGTTGCCTAAAAACTTTCAGGTGACCAGTTGGTAAGATGAAGAAAGTACCAATAATAAAGCTTTTAGAATGGGTGTCAGATGATGTGCAGAAAATCCAGAGATGGTTGTGGAGAAACTCTGGGAGTATTCAGAAGGTTGAACTCTGAATTGATAGAAGTTCAACCTTAACCAACTTATTTTACTTCTATTTTATTTTACTCATGTACATATATGTACATAAGAATAATATATTTAAACATGTATACTTACACATGCAAAGTAAATATACTAAGTAAAGGGAAAACACTGGTCATAGTTTAATTAGCAGATATTTATCTCTGTTAAAATATAATAATTTATGGTCCTGTACTTAAAACAAAATTCAGTATAGTACTAATATATTGAGTCTCTACAACCAAAATGATGGAAGCCACCAATAAGGTAAAACCAGTCTCTTATTGCTGAAAAGTCAAAAATACTTAGGACATTCTACATTCAGGACATCCTGCATTATTGTTTAAAAAAAACTGGTACACTTTTGAGAGACTCAACTTTTTCAGAAGCTGTTCCTTTGATTGTGGGAAAAAGTGAGAACTTGGACAACACAGATGTTTCCAATTTGGAGAAAGAGGAAGCCCATGTGCCTGCATCTTATTCTGGTTCTTGAGGATCATGGGAATCTGTTTTCTGGCTTCCCCTCCGTTATCAACATGTATATAACATTAAGCTTTTATAAGCGTACTTTATCCTAACCTCTGCCCTAACCCCAATACACATTTTTTAAAAAATCTGTAGAACTTTCTTCTTGACTTCCTCAAGGAATTTTGGGTAGAATGTTGTAAAGATTGATCTTAGAGTTAAATTTTGTAATAATGAAAGATCTACCTTTCTGATTTACTCTTACCAATTGATGTGATGGGCAGATAAAAATGGTCCTATATCTCTAGGGAACACCTACCTCGGGCATTAAGAAAAGTCAGAGAGATAAGCCATATGGAGCTGTAAGAAGGAATGAACATAGCTATGGCTTGTTTGCCAACTGGGGCTTCAGTGTTCAGATTTCATGTCAGTTTGCCAGATGCTAGGATCTGAGCTGGGATGCTAGGAATAACTGTCCTCAAATAAAACACTTTTATTTAAAAAAGTTTTAAGTCTTTTCATGGTCTGTACTATGATCACATGGAAACCTTCCGGCTCAACAACACCAACACCAAAATATTTCCAATCCGTGGCTAATGGCTTACTTTTTTCCAGCATTAGGCATATTGTGATTCTAGGGCAGGAAAACAAAGGGGACAAGACCTTGGTGGCGGTTACAAGGGCAATCTCTTGCAATTCTATTCACATCTAATATTCAGGGCATGAGGCTTTATTTTTATTTTTAAAATTTATTTTTATTTTATTTATTTATATTTTTGAGAGGGAGAGAGAGAGACAGAGAACAAAAGAAAATCCTAAGCAGGCTCCATGCTGAGCTCATTGTGGGCTTGATCCCACAACCCTGGGATCATGACCTGAGCTGAAATCTAGAGCCAATAACTTAGTGGACTGAGCCACTCAGGTTACCCAGGGCACAAGGCTTTAAAATATATACCAGACTTTAGGGACTGGAAGCAGATATGGGGCCTGGAAACAAACTTGTTTTTATTTATTTTTTTAATCTTTATTTATTTTTGAGAGACAGAGAGACAGAGTGCGAGTAGGGGAGGAAGAGAGGAAGAGGGAGAATCCAAAGCAGGTTCCAGGCTCTGAGCTGCCAGCACAGAGTCTGACACGGGGCTCAAACCCATGAACCTGTAAGTTCATGACCTGAGCTGAAGTCAGACACTGAACCGACTGAGCCACCCATGCACCCTGCTTAGAGATAAACTTGTCTATGATTGTTCTGCTATGAGGAAAGAACACTGGGAAGACAAATATCTTGTCCCTTCTTCCTCCACTCTTCCATTAAAATATATTTACAATATGCTAGGTACAGTCCTGGACACTTGAAATATATCAGCAAACAAAACAAAAACTTCAGTTGTGGAGTTTAGATGCTGTTAGGACTAAAGACAATAAGCAATGAATAAAATACACAAGTCATACAGTGTATGAGAAAGAGATACATGGGATGAAAGAATAGAGCAAAAGGCTACCAGGAACACGGGTGTAAGCTGTGACAGGAAGGGTGTGATACAGGGTCTTTGGGGCAGCCATGATCAAAGGTGAAATTTGAGCAAAAACTTGAAGGAATGAGGGAGCTGGACAAGGAAATATCACTGGAAGAGCGTCCCAGGCAGAGAGAAGGCCTGACGGAACAGCCTCAATGCTGAGAGATGCCCAGAGTATTAGTAGTACTGCAGCACTCATGTGCAAGATGCAGGAAGAGAGCAAGTGATGACATCAAAAGGCAAGGGGGTCCCAGCAGGGGGCCATGCGTGGCACAGTGAGTCTCCTTTGGTGCTCTAAGATGTGTCTTCTCTCTGATACCGAACATGGTAGGGTCATCTCAGTCTTTGGCCACAGCTTCCTCTGAACTTGTAATGTTCTTTCCCCAGACCATGCTCTAGCTCCTCCTTCTCTTCACACAGACCTCAGCTTTGAGGCCACCTCCTCAGAGAGGACTTTTCTCATCATTGCAGCCCACCCTCACGTTGCTGCACTTTCACTTATGAAATTGTAACTGTCAATGCTAAGAAGTGCAAATGCTCCCTTTGAGTGATGGTGAGTGGTGGCCCGGGGATTCGGCATTGAGCATCTCCACTAAGGAAGATAGGTCCTTAGAGCTAAAAGAAGTTATGGAGAGCAGTCCATCTTACCCTCTCATCTGAAACCTCTGCAAGTTCTTTGCTTTCTCGGAGTCAATATTTCCTCACTCATTTTCTGAGGCAGAAATTTTGTTTCCTCCACTAGTAGATCCCTGCGGTGAATTTGGGTATAGACACATGGCCTAAGTTGTGCTAATGGGAGCTGCCACTGGAAATTTTATGCCAGAGCCACCATGAAAGTCCCTGCTCCAGTGGAGTTGCTTAGTGGCTGCAGGGGCCATTAGTGGTCATAGCTCTCCTCTAATGGAAAAATCTTCACCAAGAGGGAGTGAGAGAGACTGAGATCTGGATAGGAGACCTTGAACTTGATGTGCCTGAGCCTCCCGGGCTTTTGGACTTTTTAGTTGTAGCAGTCGTAATTACACTGATTAGACTTGGGCTGCTTTCCCTTGTAATAAAAAGAGTCTTCATAATGTAGGTATAGCTCTCATTTCTACTTTCTGTTTCAATAGCTAATAGTGATTATGGTTGCTATGGTCACTATGGGATTCAGAGGCCTTTTATTATATGAGGACTTCTCACATACCTGATCCTGTCTACCATTGCTGATTGGAATTCTATTTGGTTCAGTTTCTCACCCAGCAAATGGAAGCTTTCTTTTCTTCTTGAACTTGTATCTTTAGTTCCAGTTTAATTATTGTAAAGATCCCCAAAGAGCTTGGAAAATTAAATTAGGTCTCTATGCGAAATTTCAAGCTCAATTAAGAAGGTCCTAGGAAATCCAATTTCTTCACCATCTCTTGCTCTCCCTAAAATATTTTTCTACTTAAAAGGTAAATTTGCCCTACATCTAAGAGCTGTTTATGCTAATGGGCATTTAGAAGAAGTTAAGAGGAAAAATGAGTTTCTAAGAGGATGTTTCTCTTTGTTTCCTGCTTTGTCCTCTCGGTTTACCAGCATCAGGGGCCACGTCAAGAATGTACAGAAATAACCCCATCTCCAAAATAACAGTATGAAAGCATTTTTCCTCGCTGATAAAAATCAGGGGTATCCAAAAGCAACATTGGAGCAATTCTGCTTCTTGGTATATATCCAAAAGAGTTGAAGACAGGCTCTCGAAGGAATATTTGCACACTCACGTCCATTACAGCCTTATTATTCACAATGGTCAAGAGGTGAAAGTAACCAAGGGTCTGTCAGCAGATAAATGGGTAAAGAAAATGTGGCTCGTATACATATGTACATATGATGGGATATTATTCAGCCTTAGAAAACAGAGGCAACCCTGTCTGTGCTATAGCATGGATGAACCCTGAGGACTTGTGCTAAGTGAAATAAGCCAGTTATCATAAGACAAATACAGGAGAATGCTACTTCTACGAAGTATCCAGAGGAATCAAACTCATGGAGACAGAAAGGAGAATGGTGGCTTTCAGGTTTTGAGGGGTGGGGAAATGGGGAGTTGTTGGTTAATAGGTTCAGAGTTTCAGTTTTGCAAGACAGAGAAACTTCTGGAGAGCTGCAACATGATAATACGCACGAAGTTGACACTAATGTATTGTACACTTAAGTATGGCTAGGATAATAAATGTTTCGTGGGTTTTTTTTCTTTTACCATTTTTTAAAAAGGAAAACAGGGACACCTGGGTGGCTCTGTCAGTTAAGCAGCCAACTTGGACTCAGGTCATGAGACTTGGGCTCAGGTCATGATCTCACAGTTTGTGAGTTCGAGCCCCACATTAGGCTCTGTGCTGACAGCTCAGAGGCTGGACCCTGCTTTGGATTCTGTGTCTCCCTCTCTCTCTGCCCCTCCCCCACATGTGCTCTGTCTCTTAAAACTGAATAAATGTTTAAAAAAAAACTTAAAAAGGAAAAGAAAAAGCAAAGCAACACCAAAACATTCCCTTTACTGTCTTCATGGAGCTCCTTCCAGAAATTCCATCTGAGGGGTGGACTACTAATGTTAGAAGGTCACTCAATTATCTTTGCTTCTTGAACCTTGTCCTCTTAAATTTTGCTTTGCCTGTTTTGTGGGAGCATAGCCACACACACTTGTTTGTGTCACCTCTGACTGCTTTCACACGACAACAGTGGAGCTGAGGAGTTGTGATAGAGACCGATGGCTTCCAAAGCTGGAAATATTTGCTGTCTGGCCCCTTACAAAAACGTATGCTGACTTTTATAGGCTGAAATGTGTCCCCCTAAAATTCATATGTTGAAATCATCACTCCCAGCACCTCAAAATGTCACTGTTTTTGGAGATAGAGTCTTTAAAGAGGTAATTAAGATAAAATGAGGTGGGGGGGGCCCTAATCCAATAGGACTGGCATCTTTATAAAAAGAGGAAATTTGGACATAGACACCTGGAGGGAGGGCGATGTGAATACACAGGGAGAAGATGGCCATCTATATGCCAAAGAGTGTCCTCTGCCGACACCTTGATCCTGGACTTCCAGTTCCTAGAACTGTGACAAAATAAATTTCTGTTGTTGAAGTCACCCAGTCTGTGGCATGTTGTTATGAAGGCCTTGGCAGACTAGAACCGCTGACTCTTAGAACCTCCTTTGTATTCTGCTTTGTTTCAATGCCAGCCATGCGGTTAATATCTAGTTACTTGTTTTCATAAAACAGATCTGTTTCCTGTTTGTTTTGTCTGATGGAGAACCATGGTTAGGTCATACCTTAATGAATGAGGACCAGGGAAGGGCTGGCTGAGCTGTGGCCTTTTCACATGTTAAGAAGATCATTACCTAAGCAGTTTAATACTTTCAATATGTCATTGAGCCTTGTGGTGGGCTGAAGGGTGACCCCCAAAAAGATATGTCCAGGCTTTTATCCTGGGAACATGTGAATGTGAGTTTATTTGGATCCAGGATCATCTTGGGTTGTCTGGGTGGGCCCTAAATCCAATGACAAGTTGCCTTATGAGAGATGTGCATGGAAGAGATAGTCAGAAAAAGAGACAATGAGACCACAGAGTCAGTAACTTGGAGTGATGTGGCCATAAACCATGAGCACCTGCAGTCATCAGAAGGGAAAGGCAAGGGATGGATTTTCCTTAAGAGCCTCTGGAGAGAGTATATGCTCCCATTAACACCTTGACCTGGATTTCTGGCCTCCAGACTCGGAAAGAACACACTGTCATTGTTTGAAGCCATTTATTACTGACGCCCTAGGAAACGAATTCAAGCCTTGATAAGAACCAAAGTATGCACTCAAATGTTGTCAAATGCAGAGTGTGGTACGTTTATTATGATCTGAGGTTAAAGAGAGAAACAACATTATAGCTGAGGGATTGATTTGGTCTGGAACTGTTCTCTCCTTTTTCTGGATTCTTACTGCATGGATGGATGATAAGGTTTTACATTATCAATACGCATAGCAGTTTCCAAAGGGGTTTCCGTGTTATGCTCTCTCACTTGAGAGGGTGCCACACATTGTCTCTAGGAGATGCAGAAGCACAATTATCTCCAATCCATGGATGCAGGGACTGGGTTTGGGTTAATAACCTGTTCAAATGATTCAGATCCAGGCTTCCTGATCGCCAGTGGATATTCTGTCAGTCCATACACAGTGGTGCCTATAGACCAGCATAAATGATGGGAGCAACTGACCAAGGACTTCCAAATGAAGCAGGACATGGGCTGCAGTGATTTCATGGCTTCCTTGATGACTCTCAGGTACAGAGCTATATTTTCCATTCATTTGGATGGGATTTTTGGTTTTGAAAAGCAAACATAAACAAAAGTATTTTTATAATGTAATATTTCAGATGCACAGGGCATTAAAGTGAACCCTTGTTTCCATGAGGCTAAATTAGCTCATGGACTGGTTCATGTCCAGAGCTTGGACCTGAAAAGTCGAGGCAATGGTACCATTGCACCTCTGGCTTTCCTCGATTGTTGCTATCAGCCTAGCAGGGAAAGTTCATATAAAACTTTTACTTTCCCTTTTGCTTAAAATGCAATAACAACCATTTCTGAGTGGTTATTTTTTGTACTTATTTTCTCATTTAGCTTTCATAATACCTCTTCAGGTGAGTACCAACATCCCTTTGAATGACGAGCACTGGGACTGAGGGTAGTTAAACTGCATGTCCAGGTCACAGAGCCCCGTGTGTTGCAACTGGGATCCAAAGCCCAGATAATTTGATTCCAGAGCCTGAGGCAGTAAGCTCCCTCCATGTTGCAGGACCCAGGTGTCATTGCCCCATCCCCAGTGGTCACGAACACCATCAGACCTGGGTGGGATCAGCTCCAACCTGGTGATGAACTCAGAGATTTGGTGCCTCCTTTTGTCCCACCATGTGTCACAAAGCAAAGCCGATTTGTTCTGGCAGTCCTGGGCTGCTGGGTCCCTGACACAACATTGACTGAGTGTCATATTTTCCTATCTGATTTCACTGCTTTTCACAAGGCTATTATTTAGTGTGCAGCAATAAGCGAGCATAAACACAGCTCTGACTTTTTGGAAGTAAATATCAGCTAGAATAAGCATTTGGTCTCCCTGAAGGCTTTTAAATCTACTGAAATGTCAGGTGCAATGAGATTCTGGGCAAAGGATAGAAGAGCAAATCTCTGGATTTTATAAAAGTTCCTTGAATAATCAGTGCTTTAAATGAGCCAACTGAGTCCTGCTTGGGCTAGACTTTCCCTGGATCATTTATACGGTTCTAAAATTCATCTCCTTTGGTGGACAGCAAGTCTGGATTTAACTTGGCTGTCAGTTCAGGGAATTATTTGAACTGCAAGTACAGATCACCGATCTATTTTCCTTTTATGGTACCTAGTACATCATGTGGAACAGAGACACATGACTGGATCATGCTCACTCTGAGGGAGGAAACGACTGAAGGAAGAACATACTTATAATTTAATGAATTCAGCCTTTCTGAGGGCTCTTGGTAGAGAAAACTTCTGCATTGCCATGAGAAAAATTGTTTTACATCGATATTTAATATGGATATAAATCCTTCTGGAAAATATACAACATTAGCTGGAATTACCAGTGAGAGGATTCCTAGCATTGCACCCATATCTTTCCGGCTACACTACAGTGCTGGATTTCCAAGCAAAACTATTTATATAAGGGTCTCTTTATATTTTTCTGTCAGAATATTAAGACTTTCCATGTGAACATTTTACATATGTTTTGGATATTCTTGACAGATGGATTTTCCCCATGCCTACCAGGATCTTCTGTGGAATTTAGATAGATCAAAATTATTGGTAGCCTTTCCAGGTCACTTGAGTGAAGTGGTTATACTAACTCCTTAAACTATTTCCCCAATTACTTGTATGTTTTTAGACTGGGTGGCAATGATTTCCAAAGCCAATACCAAAACTTAAAGGGTTATGTCCAAACTACCTCCATAGCCACCACCATGACCATCACCAGCAAGAGCAACAAACAATAACAATAAAACAACAACAGCCTACAGTATAGACCTCAGCACCAGGAGGGGCAAGCATCCTAAATATAACTATAATTCAACATACTCTTTTAAATGTATTTCTTATTATCTATGTTAAAACTCTTGTCAGAATTTACTTCCTACTAATATTGGGCAAGTCCCTGAAACAAAAATTTCTGTTGAGTATTTTTCATGAGGTCTCCTTGTTCTATAAAGATCTATGAAAACACAAAGAAACATCCTTAAGCTGCCATTCCATTTAAAATTTCTTAAAATGAATTTATTATCTCTCAGGAGCTAATTCTTCTTTGACAGGTGCTTACAAGGCCATGTGGGGAGCTCATAAAACTCTAAAACAGCCTATTAATTATAGGAGGCTTGCATAATTTATAGTAGTTTTGAGAAATGCTAAGTAGCAAAAAGTTGCTCCTAAATTCATGTTCCCCTCATTCTGACCTCTAGAAAAATCTTAATAAGATTTATTATTTTGTGCTTGGGTGGTTGATATATTCTGCAGATAAGAATTCAGATAGGGCACTCAGGATTCAGGAACTCTTGTTTTATGACTCTGCTTATATGGGTAGAAGGCAATGATCCTTTGGAATATGCAAAATCAGTATTATCAAGTCCTTTACTTAGGTTGCATAGGGGTTTCAAGTCGGTGAAGCCTTTAGTTCTGGAAGTGTCTTTTGGAGTACATCATTTCCAGATAACTCAATGCCATTATTTATATCTTGGTCTTCATTTTTGGTTGTGGTCACTGATCAAAATCATTCTTGATATTCCTTTAATCATCAAGCTGGAAGTTTATGTCGACTCCCCTTGGCTGACTTGATGAGACCTTACTTTCTTGATTGATTATCTTGACTGATGTTAGATGCCTCTCTTCTCCTGTGGCCATCTACTCTTATGGCCTTTCTCTGAGTTAGGCAGGAAGGGTGGGAAGCATTGTTTCCAGAATGCCAAATAAAAAAGTACAAATGCTGCCCAAAAGCAAAGGGATGACAATCTGAGAAATCTGTTTTTTTTTTAATAAGCTCTACTAAGATGATCATTTTGCTTATGACTTGGGGAGGCAGAGATGCAATATAGCAATAGGGTCAGCGATGGGGAAGAAAGGGGAGAGGCCAATAGAGAAAAGCTTTTGGTAACCTCCTGGCCACGTGTGAAGACTGACCCTGAGAAAGGTGCTCCATGGTGGTATTTTTAGTAGGGAAGCAACTGGAACACAGGTTCACAAGTCCAATGCTTGATGGATAGCAGGTGTGATGGTAAAATATCCCAGAGGAAAGATGAAGGTAGAGCAATGAATCCACTTCATCTATTGTACCATTCTGTCTGAAACAACCTTACAAATAGGATTACTACTAGATTATAAAGCCTCTGGGCCTCTAGCCAGCATTAATTTTAAGCATGTTTTCCAAGCTTTGAAAGCATTTGTGTATGAAGCCAACAGTTCACAGCAGCTCTGTTGTTTGTAATAGTCCATTTTAAGTCTTGGTTGGGTCTGCTAAGCAAATTGTGTTTTAATGTTGGCATATGAAGAATAAATACTGGATTCTAGTCTGTCATCTTAATATGCCTTCAGCTCAGCATAGACTTCACTCTTTCTGAAACTCTTGTCTTCCTCCTCCTTCATTGATGTTATAAGCTCAGTTGTTGAATACAGGAACATCATCTCTGCTTATGAATTATGTACCTACAGTCCCCCCCAAATCTTACACTTTCACCACCCTTAGCACATCTGTGCTTAACCCATACAAGCAATAAAAGCAATCAGGCTTGGCTTGCTAGCATGCTGCTGCTTAGGGACTTTTGATATTATCTAGAGTAACACTGATATCTGGAAGATTGCTGGGCGCAGGTGACAAGGATGAGTTGCACTTTGACTTAAGTGCTAGTCAGTGGACTAAGACACATAGGACTGGAGCTCAGAAGAGACTCTAGTGATGGGCCAAGAAGGTTAAAAGTCATTCTGCTGAAGGAGGAATGTTAATGCCTTAAGTGTGCTGAGAGATGTATCAGTTTGGAAACAAGGATGCTTTAATGAAATAGAAGACTATATCTCTCTCGTGTCATGAAGGGCTGCTGGTTGGTAGTTCAGGCCTAGTATGGCTCCACAAAGAATGAACTAGCTTCTAGGTGAGCCTCAATTGTCTTTATGGTCTAAGATGGCTGCTAGAGCTCAAGCCATCACATCTGAGTTCCAGGGAGCAGGAAAGTCACACTTACTCACTTGAAGGAGACTTCCAGGAAGTTTCACAGTGTTTCATCTTACTTCTTATTGGCCTAAACTTAATTACTTAGGAAATGCAGGGGAGGCTGGTAAATGTGGTCCTTTGGCTGGGCAGTAAAAGATTTGTGTGATCAATTAAAAATTGGAAGTTTTATTACAAAGTATAAAGGAGAGGAAAATGGATGTTGGGAGGCATTTATCAGTGTATCAGTGTTTGCCATAAAGAGCTGGAGAAGCAATGGGCAAAAAGCTAGGAACATACCAAGATTGTGATGTTCCTAAAGCTGAATGATTTCAAAAAAGAAGCTGTCAAGTGTGCCAATGCTACTGAGAGCTCAGGAGGATGAGGGTCATTGAATCTGATGATGAGGAGTGGTTGCAACAAAATCTGATTTAAGAGGGTTAAAGAGAGGAAGGAAGGTAAGAAATGGATAAATCAAGTTTTCTATAAAAGGAATCAGAGAAATGGAGCAGTACTGAAAGAAATATGAAGGGTTTACATTTTTTTTAATATGGAAAGTTATTTTAGCATTTTTTCATGGATGTGGAAATACCCAGTTGGGAGAGAGAGGGAGCACATTGGTGATACATATGAGAAAGGTAATCATAACAGACAGAAAATCTTTGAGTAAATAAGGGGGGGGAACCTAGATGAAGTAAGCAGGTGTTTTAGATCAGTAGAGGATCAGTTCAAACCTTCAATAAGAAGGAAGGCAGAGAGTGGGGCTGTCTGCTCCCATAGCTGGCTAGATTTGGTGGTTGAAGGTAGGTGTTCTTTTCTGAGGTAATCTATTTCCTCAAAGGAATCAGAATCAATAGCACCAGATGATAGTGGGAAGTGGGGAGGGGCGCCCATAGTTTCATGAGAAACAGAAAATGTGAAACAACCATCTTGGAACTTGGGAGAGTGGATTGTGACTCGAGAAGAGTTAGATAGTAAACTATGAACACTATCGTGTATCAGTTTTTTGATGGTTTCCCAGAAGAGTAGATGGAACAGAGCCAAGTGAGGAAACCACATTCCTGAGGTGGAACACAAAACAAGAAGGAAAGGGTAGAGAGCAGAAGGGAAAAGAGGGTCTTGTTTGTGATTTATTTCAGGACTTTGCATATAATGAAGGAGGGAGTTTAATCAAAAGGAAGCCATCTCCTTTAAGGAACACATTTACCAAGACTAATGGTAGAGACACGTATATGGCGGGATTGCAGGCAGCCAGTGAGGCAAACAAGCAAACAAAATAAAACATAATGGCTTATATAACTTTTACTGTCTGATGAACAAAGCATACCATTTTCTAGAGAGTCATTTTTTTTACCACATTATTCTAAGAGAAATTTATTTTGTGGGTTTGTTTATAATTAACAGCCCAATTGAAAATCTCTTCAATGACAATTTTACAGAAGTTTTAAACACATTTTGCTATGATTGTTTCATATTCCAAATTTATTTCACAGCAGATGGTATTATGTTAACCCTTGGCCTGAGAAGACATTTATATAAGGTCATGTAAAACAATATAGTCTAGTAACTATTTGCCACTCAGCTTATGCTGGGTTAGGACTGACTCCAGAGGAGGACTGAATTGTTAAAATGTCCTTTTGTTTTCAAATATACATGACCTCAATGAAGTTTTTGGAAGGAATGGGATAAACTTTAATTTGAGATGAAACTCTGCAAAGTATCGAGAGTTTCAGAATATTGTGCTATTATCAAACAAAGAATAGTGTGGAGACAAATAACGTTTTTCTTAAAATTTATTCAGGTAAAGTATTTACTTAGCACCTATGATACAATATGTCTGCACTGTTTCAGACATTTGGGTTACACTATTTAACAAAATAGACAAAGGCTCCTGTCTTCATGGGTGTATGTTTTGAAAAATAAAGACCCTGACTTGCTTCATGCTCAGATGACTGACGGATAAAGGCTTTGATGTGAAGGTGGGGTAATTAGCCAAGAGAGGAAACGTCTTTGACTTTCAATTATTTGTGCATCCATTCATTCAGTGACATTTAGTTAGAGGTTGCTATTAAATTAGGCACTGACCCAGGCTGCGTTGGATGAGTGAAGCCATCAGACGGTAATCCGAAAAACAGACTAATGGGTCAATCTGCATAAATACAGAGACCAACACAGATAAGTTAATGTGGGCAAATATCAATATAAAGTTAAAGAACATTCTGCCACTTAGGGTCCTTCAGCAATGTGCTGATGTCCTCCTTGTTGGGACAACTCAAACAGAGACAGAATTCGATGCATCCCTGATTATAACTGACTGGAAATTTCCTAAATCCAATCCAACTCTGAGTTTTTTCATTCCTATGATCTTGTCTCCTACTGAATGTCCATTGTACATCTGGCTCTGGGGCCGTTTGGGCTGTGAGTTTGGACCTGAGCCTAACAATATATCTGGAAGGAAAGTCCTAGAAAAGGAGGGGATCCTTGGAGCAATAGGTTTTTTGACAGGACTCTATTAAGCCCTCAATTCCATGATTCCCAGCGAAACTGGTTGTTTCCAGAAAGCACTCTTATTGTGGTTGAAGTGGCAGTGAGCTGGTGATTGAGACAGACTTTCAGTATTTGTGTTTTTTCAGTCTGTGTCAGGACCATTTCTGCCTGACTTTTATCTGCAGAGTTAAGATTGACTTAAAATGGTTGTTAAATACATGAGTTTTCAAAGGCTTTTAGTTGTTTATATTGATTTGATGTGGTTTGATAGGTTGTCTATTGTCATGTGCAGTGACATAAAAGGGTTTTAAGTCTAAAGGCAAGTAGAAAAATAACAACTCTTTTGAGAAGGTATCATTCCCTGAGATTTATTTATCTTGTAGATCGTTGTGGATGCTAAATTTCTCATCTTACTAACACTGTCCCTCACTTCAGAAGGTCTACAGACGCAAAAGTCATATAGATAGGACCTTGGAATACAAGACCTGCACATCCTACTCTTGTCACTAATAAAGGGAGCCTCTTCCTACCTAAGAAAGATCAGATTAGCAGAAAAAGTTTTCTCCATGAACATTTTCTCTCATATTTGTTTCCTTTCCAATGCTTCTGCATCTTTTAATCAAGAATCTCAAGCTAATAATTCCAATATATCAATGTGATATATTTTGTAATCTTTAATCTTGTTAACAATATTTTGTTGTGGTCAGGAAATAATTTTCAGGGGCTCCACTGTACCTGGATAAGTTTGAAAATAGCTGTGTGGGCCTTCCTTTGCTTCATTCAACAACTCTTCATTAAGTGCCTATGAAGAATGTATAGAAAGACCTAACAATATATGGGGTGGGTCCATAAATTCTAAACATTCTAGTAATTCTAAGGTTAAAACTCTGAAATAGCTTAGAAATAAATAGGGGAAGTATTGAACAAGTATGTGTAACATAAAATGTGATAGTTAACATAGGATAGTGAGGGTAACATAGAATAGTTAAAAAAAATTCCAAAGGGAGTGCAAATAAAGCAATAGTTAGTGCCAGCTGGGGAGTTAGAGATGAATTTTCAGACCACATAACAGAGCCTTGAAGACTGAGCAGGTGGAAATGTCAGGTCAGGACTTTCTGGGCATGAGCAACAGAAACAGAGGTGTGAAACGGAATGAACCGTTTGGGGGAAGAGTGAAATGTTTGCAATGATGGTACTTGGCAGGGTGAAGTAGGAAAGATTAGCTATGTTGAAGGTAAGTTGAAGTTAGTCTCACAGCAAATGTGTGTTGTATCCATTCTATCAGCTACATTTCTATCCCAGACTATGAGGGTCTTGAGTGCCATACTAAGGATTTGGAGAACAGTCCCCTTGCTTTCATGCTGAAGTCCAAAACCGGTGACTTGATTCTGTAATAGAAAATAGGGTTGGCAGAAGCCTGGTGGGTAGATTTGGAGAGACGCAAGACCGAAGTATGGAGATGAATTGTAGAATCATGGAATAATTCAGATATAAGACAAAGAGAGTTGGAAATAATGTAGTGGCATTGAGAACAGGAAAGTGGTGTTGGTTTGTTTTTCTTACCACAGATAATTTGCTAGCAAGTAGCAACAGCTGTTTCCCATTGCTGACTATCTCAGGTCTTTGACATATCCTACAAAGCATTTTCAACCTATGTCTTAAAAAAGACTCTCCTGAATTCTTGGCCGTGGGACATTATAGAAGATATACGTGTTTTCTATTTTTCTTAAATCATTATTTACAGATACATATCACATACTTTAAGGCTGTTAAGAATAGAGTGGTAAACAGGATAGACAAAGTATAGGCTCTATTTCATTGACATCATTGTAAGAAAACATAGATGAGGACAATGTAAAGAAACAAATAATATGTACATGTTTTATTTTATTTTGTAATTATGCCTTGGCTTACTACATATATAATGACCCAAATATGAATATTTGTAACCATAATATCATCATATAAATCTATATCCCTCAATCCTTCATGCTAAAGTCCCAATGTTAATAAAGCTTTATTTATATTGAGAGAAGAATTTAATGTCTGGTAGGTAGAAGAAGTCCTTGAGGACATATTTTTACAGCAACTGTGCAGTGGACATGTGTATTTTTTATAAAATATTGTATTTGCATATGCAAACATGCTTCTGGCTTCCATGAGGTCCTGATTAGTAGTTTAGAACTGATTAACAATAAGCAGGCAAGTAGAACAAAATATTTCTTACAAGTATCTGCACAGGAGACCTTCCAAGGAAGTGAGGGCCAAGATATGAGAGAGGAAGAAATCCCAGACAGGTGAGACAAAGTACCTGTTTTCCTCTAAAGGCCCCTTACCATTCCAGGGAAGATGATAGAAAAATTGGAAAACAGAGAATAACATTTGAGATATTCAAAAGCACGAAGGGTGAAAATTGGAGGCCAGAGATGGCCAAGGAAAAACAAAGACCTAATAAATCACCAACGGGGTTGCTGGAATTTTAAAGAGATAAATGCTCAGAATGAGAGAACTAAACATAAACCAGTTCTCATAGGGGCTGGAGAATGCTTTACATCATGCTAATCTCTGATTAGTTGAAGGTGATCTGGAATTGTTAATAATAAACTCTCATGGTTGATAACATCCAGAGCCTTAAATTATTTCTCCAATTCTTCATATATGGTATCTATCAGCCAAATAAAATAACCAGCTATATGAACAGAAATTAAAATGTGACGTCAAATCATAAAAAATAATAGACAGTAAAACACAACCCACAAGACATCCAGATAATGGACACATACACAAACATTAAGAAAGCTTTGTTTAATATGTTAAAGAAATAAAAGAAAAGATAGAAAATCTTGGCAGAGAACATTAAACTATAAAAAAAAAAAAAAGCAAAATTAACATTTCAGAACTGAAGAATGCCAAACAGAAATAGTTCAATGGATGGACTTAATAGATTAATCACAACTGAAAACTGAATTAGTAAACTGAAAGATAAATCAAAATAAAATACGTAGATTATAGTACAGAAAGACAAAACTATGGAAAATAAAGAAGACAAAGAGACGCATGGGATCTAGTGAAAACATCTAATATATGTATAACTAAAATTGTAAAAAGAGAATGAGAGTGAGGAATAGAGCACAAAATTTTTTTTGAAGAGATAATAGATGAGAGTTTTATAAAACTGATGAAAAATATCAAAATATATTCAAGAGACACATACATCAAAAAGTAAGTAAAAAATCTACATGTAAGCACAATTCAGTAAATAAATACACTGAAAACCAAACTGAAAGAGAAAAATCACAAAAGAAGTTAAAGAAAATATATTTCTGTTAAAGACAACAAAAAGACTTCCATTTCAAGAAGGCACTAAGAAAATACCAGTAAATAAGACT
The DNA here is from genome assembly GCA_004023845.1 of Helogale parvula. Classification (NCBI taxonomy): domain Eukaryota; kingdom Metazoa; phylum Chordata; class Mammalia; order Carnivora; family Herpestidae; genus Helogale; species Helogale parvula. Next base: position 43,927 of record PJEM01009348.1, read on the forward strand.
CATAGTAAAGAGAAGAAAGAAGATGCTAATGATGAGATTGGAAATTAATGAATTTGAAAACAGTCATAAAAGAGGGAGGGGCCAACAAAGCTATGAGTCAATTTTTTCAAAAAAATAAAATTAATATTTGATGAGACTGACAAGGTAAAAATGAGAAAAGGCACAGAAAACCAACTTTAGGAACTTAAAGGGGAGTATCACTGAGGAGTGCATAGACATTTGAAAGATTTAAGAGGATATTATAATCAACTTTATACCAAAATATTTGAAATTTTAGATAAAATTATCAAATTCCTTTTTTTAAAGAAAAAAATTTTTTTTAAAATTTTTGAGACACAGAGATAGCACAAACAGGGAAGGGTCAGAGAGAGAGGGAGACACAGAATCCGAAGCAGACTCCAGGCCCTGAGCTAGCTGTCAGCACAGAGCCCGACACGGGACTTGAACCCACGAACCGTGAGATCATGACTTGAGCTGAAGCCGAACACTTAACCGACTGAGTCACCCAGGTGCCCCAAAATTCCTAAGTTCCTATAAAACATCACTTACCAGAGCTGTCACAAAGAAACTGAAAATCTTAATAGATTATAACTATATCTGTATTTAGAAATTTTCTTACAAAGGAAGCTCCAGGCACATAAACAAATAGCATCAATCTTACGCAAAGTCTCAGAGTGGAAAAAAAAGAAATAACTTCTCAACCTGTTTTATGAGGCCAGTATAACCTTGATACTAGTACTTAACAAAGACATAACAAGAAGGGAAAATATAAGCCAGTATTATTTATGAATATAGATTGAAAATATTCTATAATTTAGCCATTCAAATCCCATAATATAAAAAAAAATAATGGATCACAGCCAAGTATTGTTTATTCCAGAATACGAGGTTGGTTTATGTTTTGAACATTAATTAATGTACATCACTACATTAGCCCAATAATTTGAAAAAATCCAGCATTCATTCATTGTAAAAGAAAATCGTCATGCTAAGCTAGCAACAGAAGGGATCTTCCCTTTTGGATAAAAAATATCTATCAAGAAACTAGAGTGTCCATCATACTTAACGGTGAGACACTGATAACTCTCCTTTTGACATGGTAAAGAGGAACAGATGGTCACTATCAACACCTTTATTTAACATTGTTCTGAAGGCCCAAACTACAGCAATATGGCAAGAAAATAAAATAAAAGTCTTAAGAGTGGAAGAACTAAGCCCATCATAATTTGCAGACTACATAATTGTATAACTAGAGAATCTAAAAGACCCTACAGGTAAATTATTCTAGGTAATAAGTGATTTTAGCAATTTTGCTGGATAGAAAATCAAAACAAACAATCAGTTATATTTATGTGTACTGGCCACATAGAGTTAAAAAATAAGTATTCTAAGATTTTATTTATTTAAAAAGTTTTTTAATGTTTTTATTTAATTTTGAGAGAATGGGAGAGAGAGAGAGACAGAGACAGAGCACCAGCAGGGGAGGGGTAGAGAGAGGTAGACAGAGAATCGGAAGCAGGCTCCAGGCTCTGAGCTGTCTGCACAGAGTCCAACACGGGGCTTAAACTCATGCACTATGAGATTATGAGCTGAGCTGAAGTCAGAAGCCTAGCCAACTAAGCCACCCACGCACCCCAGACTTTATTTTCTTAAGTAATCTCCACACCAATTGCAGCTTACAACCTGAGACCAAGAGTCCCATGCTCTACCAACTGAGCCAAGCCAGACACCCCAGAAAATAAAAATTTTAAATACCACCTGCAGTAGGGATAAGAGAAAGCATCGATCATAAAATGTCAGCTCTCCCCAAATGTATAGATTCAGGGTAGACAGAGTCAAAATCCCAGCAGTGTGTATGTTTGTAATACGTGTTTGTGTCTGCAAATTGACAAGCTGATTCTTGTCATACATGGAAATAGGAAAAGCCAAGCATACAAGATCAACTTAAAAAAGAAGAAAAAATGGAAAAACTTATTCTATTGGAATTAAGACTTAATATAAGTTACAGTAATTAAGACTAATCCGCATTTAATTTATGACAAACATGGTGCTGCAGAATGATGGGAAAAAGATGTTTCTTTCAATAAATTTTGCTGAGTTAATTGGATATCCTTAAGTACAAAAGGAAATTTGAACCCTATACTATACACAAAATCTATTCCAGATGCGTTTAAATCTAATTCTGGAAAGAAAAACAATAAAGCATGTAAAGGACAATATAGGAGACTATTTTCACAATTTTGAGACAAGAAAAGATTTCTTAAACAGGATATAATACCACTAATATAAGAGAAAATTCTAATAAATCACTTTAAAATAGGATATTTTTTTTTGTTCTTTTAAAAACACCACTGAGTGAGAAGGTAAACTATACTGTGGGAGAAGATAATTGTTACACACAAAACTGACAATGTGCTTTTTTATAGAACGTATAAAGAATTCCTACAAATTCACAAAAAAAGAGAGACCATCTAAGGTTAAACAAACAAAAGGAGTGTGGGGGAAAATAGAGTCCAGTAGCCACTTCACAAAGGAAGATTTCAAAGGGGCCAATAATCATTTGGGAACATGCTCAATCTCATGAACAATCAGGGAAAAACAAAAGTTAGCCCTGCTGAGATGCCCCTATAGAACCCCCAGAATAGGTCGTTCAATAAATATAAATGTCATAATATAGCAAATCTACTCTCCACAGAGATGCACACACGGATGCAGCAAGAGACTGGCCTAAGGATATTTGTTGTGGCATTATTTCATTATAGCCCCAAATTGGGAAAAGCCCAAAGGTCCATCAATATTAAAATGAATATGGAAGCTGTGGTATATTCATGCAATGGAATATACCACAGTGAAAATTCATATGCAGGCACATATAACAATATAACTAAATCTGTCAAATATCATAGTCAGCATGGGGTGCCTGGGTGGCTCAGTCGGTTAAGCGGCGGACTTCAGCTCAGGTCACGATCTCACAGTTCGTGGGTTGGAGCCCCGCATCAGTCTGTGCTGACAGCTAGCTCGGAGCCTGGAGCCTGCTTCCCATTCTGTGTCTCCCTTTCTCTCTGACCCTCCCCTGCTCACACTCTATGTGTGTGTCTCTCTCTTAAAAATAAATAAAAAATTTAAAAAAATATATAATATTCAGCAACAGAAGTATAAGGACATATTCTGTGTGATTTCATTTGAATTTCAAAAACCAGGCTAAAGAAATCTCAGGAATTAAAAGTCAGCTGGGCAGTTACATTTGGGGAGGAGGGAGTGGGTCCTCTATTTCTCGGTCTAGGTGGTGGTTACAATGGTGTTTTCACTCTGTAGTAATTCATTGATCTGTAGGCTTATGATTTGTGCATTTTTCTGAGTGTATGTTACAGTTTACTTTTTTTTTAAATTTAAGAAATATTCCATTTCCCAAGAGAAGATTTATTTTGAAGGCATCCTGCAGGTTGCCAAAATGTAACTGCCTTAGTCCCCCAAACTTTTTATCTTGTACTCTGCCTTGCACATAAAAGCAAGAGGTACAAAATTTGATTTTTTGCCGCTATTTGGAGTTTTTAGATTTAATAATCATCCCAGAAGTTTTTGCTTTCAGATAATCTTTGCTTATTTTTTCCCATTCATACACTACAAATGGTAGACAAATAAATCTTGTATTCTGTATTTACACTCAATGTCTTCATTGCCAATCACTTATGAACCAGCCAACTGTGGTAGAACCCATTAAAATAATACATCACTTATACTAAATGCGTGTTTATCATTAAAGAAAACCAGATGAATTGTTTTCTTCCTTGCAAACTGGTATGATGCGTTTCCTTGTGATGTTAGAAAACAGACTTCCTCTGCTACAGAGTCAGTTCTCTTATAAAGAGAAACATTTCTTTAGCCAAACTTTCATGGGGCATTTTCCTCCTCTGGGCATATTAGAACAAAATGAACCCTTGGCTATTTTCTTGAATCATTTTATTTTACTTTTATTTGTTTTTTATTTTCATGGTCATCATTTTAATCCAGTATACAGAGGGATAGCTGGGGTGGATCCCACTGTGGGATGCGGGGCCATCCATGTTTGATTAGAAGCTCAAATCAGATGCTTAAAAGGAAAAGATGCCTGGATCCAAGTTTTTATATCCATGGCCATGGCTGACTTTGACTTCTCTTCATGGTGCTTCTGCCTGTTCCTTTGGAGCTTTTGTTATTTCAAATGAAACTCATGATAATGAAGAGACTGTGGAAATACTTGAGGCCAGGTTGCAGTATCAGTAAGTGGTCCTAAAGTGCTGGCAGCAGGTGTTGGCAGGTCTACATTATGAAATTCTACAAGAATGTTTATTGTGTGTAGGAAGAGGACTTCAGGAGATGATCCAGCCATCTTCCTGGGTTTTTCTGGGACTGTAAGAAGCCAGATTTCAAGGTTTTTTTAGCAGTCTTGTTGACAAAATTGGATAACCTCCTCAAAGCAAGCCAGGCATGGTCCCATGATGCTGTGCACTTCACAGAGATTCCTTTTGGCTTACAGCCATCCCCCCTGCCAAATTCCAGCCTGACTCCCCAGACTCATGGCCTGCTGCCCCCTGAAAACCCAAGGCTTTTCTTTCCTCCAATGTGTATCTGGAGGTCCCAAGTTTGATCCAGTGATAAGCAGTATCTAACTGGGAACTTGTTGGAAATGCCAAAACTCAGACCCCATGTGAACCTACTAAGAGGGCTCTGTTTACTGACAAGATCCTGAGGTGACCTTCACCCTGACCTTGTGGAAGCAGTGCTAGAGGTGACGGTTTCCCGGAACTCAGGAATAGAAAGACAGATTCAGCAGCCTTGCATTAATCTGCAGATTTAAAGAATGATGTTAGTTGTTTTGAAAGATGGAAAAGCCCCATATCAGATTTTTTCGACACTTTCAGTCATGTATGGTTAAACCAAAACATTATTTTTATTAATTTACTTATTTATTCATTCATTATTAATTTTTTAATTCCAATATAATTAATGTTATATTAGTTTCAGGCGTACAATATAGAGATCCAACAATTCTATACATTACTCAGTGTTCATTGCGATCAGTGTGCTCTTAATCCCCCCTCCACCTATTTCACCCATCCCCCCGCCACCTCTCCTCTGGTAACCAGCAGTTTGTTGTCTATACTTAAGAGTCTGGTTTTTTGTTTTTGTTTATTTGTTTTATTTCTCAAATTCCACATATGAGTGAACTCATATGGTATTTGTCTTTCTCTGACTTACTTTGCTTACTATTATATTTTCTAGATCCATCCATGTTGAAAATGGCCATGTTTTATTCTTTATTTTATGGTTGAGTAATATTCCAGTATGTGTGTGTGTGTGTGTATCCCACATCTTTTTTACCATTCATCTTGGATTGTTTCCATAATTTGGCTACTTCCATAAACAGGCTGCAATAAACATAGGGGTATATATACTTTTTTGCATTAATGTTTTGTTTTCTTTAGGTAAATAATTAGTGGTGAAACTACTGGATCATAAGGTAGTTCTATTTTTATTTTTTTTTAGTGTTTTATTTATTTTTGAGACAGAGACAAAGCGTAAGTCAGGGAGGGGCAGAGAGAGAGGGAGACTCAGAATCCAACACAGGCTCCAGGCCCTGAGCTGTCAGCATAGAGCCCGACGCGGGGCTCGAACCCACAAGCTGTAAGATCATGACCTGTCCCAACTGACTGAGTCACCCAGGCACCCCCTATTTTTAAATTTTTAAGGAAACTCTGCACTGTTATTTTTACAGAGGCTGCTAAATCAAAACATTACTTTAACCCTTTTTTAAGAATTGGAACTTAGAACATTATTTGAGAAATTATACAAAGAATTCCAGAATTTGTAGAAGAGATCATCAGGTAATTCTAGGTGCAGAAAAAAAGTTCAGGATAGACTATGAAGAGTTGGTTGTTAAGTTAGCTGGGAGATAAAATTAGCTTTACATTGCTGGCGAGGAAAAACTTTGCAAGAGGAAATAGACATAATAATATTAATATTTATGTGGTGTTTATTACTATTCTTAAAATCATTTATGATAATGTCATATCCCTGGCACACAGTAGCTACTCCATGAGGTAAGTACTATAATTTTCACTGATTTACAGAGGAGGACACCGAGGATCATAGTGCTTAAGTAATTTACGCAAAGTAACCCGGCCAGGAGGCGTCATAGCCAGGATTCAAACCCGGAGAAGCTTGGCCTATTGTCCGTCCTTTTAGAACCACACTGTATCATGCTGTCTCTCAGCTTTGAGAGTCTCAACTTTGGAAGTTCCTATCAAAGGAGTCCCAAGAATCGTGGTCATACTAGTTTTAGGGCCTGCCGCTCCTGTGGATGTCTTAGATGCATTGCAACATTCCCCTACGCAGACCTGTAGCCTTTAGCCATTGGGTAGCTCCACACCACCTCAGATGCACCGTGTGCTGCTTCATCTCGGCTCAGGTGTGCACTGCGTGCCTTTCCACTTTGCACCCCAGGCCTTCTCTAACGACTGCCAGGCAAGGGAGCAAGGGCAGCCTGTAAGTGTGGAGAGTTTGAAGACCCTTGGGCAGCCTTCAGTCAGTAGGACCGGGAACTATTCTATGATCTCCCGAGTCCGGCATTCTGTTCTCCTCTCAAAGGTCCATCAACCTACAGCAGGGACCACCCTAACACACCATTGCAGTGGCCTTTCCTCTTCTCTTGTATCTTGTTTTCCCCCATGCCTTCACTCCTGCTGATTCCAGGAGCCATCTCTCAGGTTAACTGCCCATACTTGGATCCTTGTGTCAGGCTCGGCTTTTGGGGACCCAAACCAAGGTGGCAACTCACATGGCTGCAGGGACCCGGTAGGTGATGAAAATGTTTGGAGGGAACCAGTTGGATGAAATAATTTCAACTTTTCTAAAGAAATATGTTCCTATTCAATTTTTCTAAAATTTTATGGCCATTTTGATCTAGTTTTATCTTTTGGTGGAGACACAGGTAGGAGAAATGTTTATTTTCATGTTAAGTTGAAGAAAAATAGCAGTGAAAGCATGGTAAAAGGCAGCAGAGTGATTTGGTCTCAGTATTCAGACACCCCAAAGAGCGGTGAGCACTGGAATGAACCAAGAAGCTGACACCCAATGAGCTGCAGTTCATTGCCGTCACATGTGTCTTTGGGCCCAGCTTTACCAGAACTTTCCATCTTAAAGAAAAGCTCAAAGCTCTGATACTTATCTGGAATTTATGGATTTTTATATGTTGACAAGCCATTCAAATTGTTTAAAAAACATTTGGAGGCAAAACTATCAAAGGCAGCTGGTGTGAGACCGATGTTGCAGAGTTTCCACTTCATTAAAACCCTGATCAGGGGTCGGCCTCTATTTTCAGAGGCACTGGGTGTGTGAAGACTGCTGTTAAGAACAGGCCTGGGTCAGCCGTGGGTTTGGCCAGTTAAAGGTCCCTTTGGGGCAGCAGCATCTTGATCTGCTAGCGTTGTCTTGGAGCAGGATATTTCACACAGTCTCCTGCTGCTCCCTGGGATCTGGGACACCAGTTTTCTTGAAGGAATGCCTTGTTATGTAAGTGAAGCCACAGGGAGGCAGAGACAGGAAGCATTCTTCATGGGAGGTTACTTTGGGGACCCAATGCTGGTGTCTAGAGAGAGTCACAATTGGACTTGCGTTTCTCTGTAGCATTCTATCAGGGCCAGGAGTTTGGGGACCTGAAGAGCGGCCAGTATTTCTTCATTTTCTTGACTCAACTCTCAATCACCTTGCATGTGTTGTCCCTCTATCAGATGTTTCTCTGGCTCCCTGTGGCTTCCTCAGCCCAGACTTCTTCCAATCTCCTCTCAGTCAATAGCTTTATTCTTGACCCAGTTCCACCAAGCCTGAAACCTAGCAGTGAGCCCGGACATCCTGTGTCCTTGGCTCCTACAGCCAACCCTCCTCAAGTTCTAGGTATTTGATTCCACACAACTATTGAATCCCTCTCTTATACCCACAGCCGTTGGCCTTTGCAGGTGACCATTACATCTTGTCAAAGGTTTCCATTCCTGCACTGGCCCAGCTCAGGCTGCGACAACAAAATTCCATGGGCTGCATGGCGTAAACAACAGACATTTACTCCTCACGGTGCTGGAGGCTGGGAAGTTGAGGACTTAGCTGCTTTCTTGCTGTATCCTCAAAATGGCAGAGAGAGAGAGAAGGAGAGAGAGAGCGGGAGCAAGAGCACTCTGGTGTCTCTTTCTCTTCTTATAAGGGCATTAATTCCATCCAGGAACTCCAATCTCATGGTATCATCTCAACCCAATTACCGCCCAAGGGCCTCAGCTCCTAATACCATCACATTGGGGATTAGAACATCATCATATAAATTTTGGAGGGACATAAACATTTAGACCATAATAGAGGTCTTAAAAAAGGCAAATTTGATTATTTTACTTGCTGTCCACTTGACTATCCCACATGACCAATTGGCAGGCCTCTTTTCATCATATTCTATGCCCTAACCTCACTGGCCTTCTCCTCATTTTTCTAAATTCCACATTCCTTATTGCCTCTGGTCTTTCCCTGTGCCTACACTGCTGTATCTACACTCTTGCTGAGTAAACTCTCCTCAGTCCCTCACAGCTCAAGAGTTTGTTCCTCAGGGAAGGCTTCCCCACCCCCAGACCAGGCCTGTCCCCTTATAGTAAGAATAATGTAGCTATGGTTGGTGATGATTGTGTTAGAAGTGATTAAAATTGATTGACCTCTAGCCAGGGCTTCCATCAGAGCTTTTTATATTTAATCTCCACAATGACATTTTGAGGTATATTCTAGGGTTCTGATTTTACAAATAAGGAAACCCAAGTAACCTGACGACAAAACTATAGCAACTTTACAAACACATTTTTATTGCATCTTGAAACTTTTTTTTAAAAAGTAGTGCTCATTTGGACTTATAATTACACATTTCTTTTTGTAAACTTTAGAAAATGAATGTTTATCTTTCCACCAGACCTTGTGCTCTTGAGATGCAAAGACTTTTTGGCACATGTGTTTGCTTACCACCTAATGCCAGGTATCTAGCACCGTGCCTGGAACATAGCAAGTATTCAATAATAGAATGCCTTAGGAACTTTTTCACTCAAATGTCTGTGCAAACTATCTCTCAACAGGAACAAGAAAGACTCTTTTATTTAAAAAAAAAGAATATAAGAAATAAATCTTAAAATAAAAAAGCAGAACTTGTGTGGCTTGGTTGGTTGAGCATCTGACTTTGGCTCAGGTCATGACCTCACAGTTTGTGAGTGTGAACCCCACATGGGGCTTTCTGCTGCTAGCACAGAGGCCACTGCAGATCCCCTGTCCACCCCCTTTCTCTGCCCCTTTCTTCACTTGCACTCTCTCTCTGAAAAATAAATAAATCTTAAAAAAAAAAAGAAAGAAAATGAATAGTATGGAAGTATATAGAACATTGCAGTGTCCTGAAGAGCCAGCTTCATTAATCTTATTGTACTAAAAGAATCAGAGTTACTCAGGGTGAGGAGCTCTACACAGGACAAGAACGAGTTATTCCTAAGAAGCAAGAAGTCTTTGTTCTCAGCCTTAGTGAGAAGATCCTGAAAGTGACCCCTGTTTGGTTAGTTTTGAGTCATGTGCCCATCGTGAGCCAATGACTTTGGCCCAGAGGTTAGGAGTGCCCTGATTAGCTAAGCCTGGTCGTGCCCAGCCTTATGGCAAGGGCAGTGATTTCTGTCACCAGATTGGAGGTGGGTTGATAGGAGAAGCAGCATAGACAACCCAAACCAGGAGCTTCTACAGATCGCTTGACAAAGATGTTGGGCACATGCTATCTTAGTGAAGAATGCTCCATAAAATTGCCTCTTTATTCCTAATTCGTTCCCCATGTATCTCTGCTTGCTGCAAGACAATATTTTATGTGTGCTGGTTTGTACAATAGTTGTATTTTGTAGTATAAATTAATACATTGGGATTCTAATTATACACCAGCCCTGTCATATCCCCTTACGGACAGATTTCCTTCTTAGTGTGCTAACAGTGCAGGGTGATTAGTTTGTAAGCCCAAGGAGAATCATGAGGAATTCACCAAGTTGATGCTACCTTTTTTTGGGAGGGGGTATCCCCCATCTGCAAGGTTAGAGCTATAGCTCAAGGACACGATGAGTTCATCTCACTACTTCTATTCAACATTCTATATGCTGTAAATATGAGCAAGGAATTAAAAAAGATTAAGAATGTGTTCCCCAACAGTCAGGTGCAGATGTCATCCAGGGCTGGGCTCAGAGTTTTGACAATTTTTTGGATATGCTGCTCTTTTGCTTTGTCCTTTTGTGTGTAAAACTCCCCAGGAGGTTGGTGACCATATCTGTGTTGTACAATCATATCCCCAGTTGCTGAGCTCCGTGAACTGAATGAGTTGATTGAATAAATGACTCCTGATATCTTCCATCCTACTCTTTCTTCTACCCTACTTTTTGCTCAGGAAAGAGTAATTAAACAATTCTGGGTCTCCTAGATTCTGGATGCACATTTCACATACATTTTCGTGTGTGTAATGTGTCTTGAAATGGAAATCAATCCAGTTCTTCACGTTGTGCTGCTGGGCTTTGTATTGGAAGAAGCATAGCAATGGCCACATCGATTTTTGCATGCCCTTAGCAGAACCACTGAATTCCTTCCAACGGCTGGTCAAATGGTTGAAGGCCTCTCTTTGGTCAGGCTTCCCTTCCGGAAGCAATGGATTTGTTAAAATTGGATAAAGAGCACAGAGCTTCCTGCTGCTAAGCCAGGAGCCCTGGCAAAAACAGTGACGAAGGTAAGCTGAAGTGTTCAAGAGAGCAAAAACCCAAGTAAACTGGCTGAACTGGAGAATTCCAGACACCCTGCTGAGGACTCAAATAGTTGCCAGTTCACACAATTAGGCTGAAAAATACAACTCAACTTTAACATTGGCATTTCCATTGCTAGCCAAGTCTTTCCCCTAGTTTTTTGTTGTTGTTTATTCCTGACCCCTCTCCCCACCAAAAAAAAAGGAAAGAGAAAGAAAAGAAAAAAATGCAAGAACATTTTTTAAAGAGCCCAGCAAATGATTCTGAAGATGCATTCATACCTGGACCATGGGAGCAATCACTTTTTTAAAATGTCCAATCAGCTTCTGTCAGCTTTGAACAACATCAACAACAGAGCAAAACAAGTTTCCAAATAGTAGTTTCTAACATGAATTCCAAAGAATAGTACAGAGTACCTGTGAGGTTTTTCAAGGGCTCCATAGACATTTGATATGAATTTTGTTTATTATTATTATTTTTTTAATGTTTATTTTTTGAGAAACACAAAGAGAGAGAGAAGAGAGAGAGAGAGAGACTGAAAGACAGAAGCAGACTCCAGGCTCTTCCCAACACAGGGCTCAGCACATGGGGTTCGAACTCAGGAACTGTGAGATCATGACCTGAGCCAAAGTTGGAGGCGTAACCGACTGAGCTACCCAGGCACCCCTGAATTTTATTTTTACATAAGCTTTAAATTCTTCAAAGATTGCAATCTTTACATAGCCACATGTAATATATTTTAAATATAAATTTATGGAGGCCATCAATCAAGTCTTCACTTGTACTGATGGATTTGTAACTTTCTGAATAAGTTATAATGCTTCTCTGACCACTTGTTATCCTGAGATTGCAAGGCAAATCATGAAATGACCTTTAATATTTACAACCACTTGTCTATCGTGAATAAAGATGTTCTTTATATCATATTGCCTATTTGTCTATCTCAATTAATTATAAGCTAAATTGTAAGAACTGTGTCTCTACTATCTATGAGCCCAGATTTATATTTTTGTGTTAAAGAAAAAGAACTTGTTTTCTCAGTAAGTGGTTTTATCAACAAATGCTATATACTTGAATCAGTAAAATGAATTTATCTTAATCAGATACTTCTTTATTATAAATATCTGAGTAAAGTTTTTAAAGAGTTCTATAGCTAAAAGAAACTTTTTAGATTCTATGATTTCTAAATTTGTCAAGTTCTGAAGCTACATGATTATATCATATGCTTAAAATCATGAAATGAGTTAGCAATTTTGTAGAGAGGCTAGTATTTATCAGTGATTATGGTCTCTCCTTCAGCTAGAATATTTTTTTGTGTATCAGCTTTTGTGTATCAGCTATGTGTTGTTATGTTGCTAGCTATCCCCTAACTCAGTGGCTTAAAACAAATGAATTTCATTATGTTTATGATTCAGTGAATTGACTGGGTGGTCTTCCCAAGACTCACAGGAGTAGCTGCTTTGAGCTGGTGGAGCCACTGTGACGTGAGCTCAGCTGGACTCCTCTCGCTATTTTGTCTTATATCCCAGGTGTCTTTGTGGCATTCCATAAGGTCTCAAGGTGGTATTCCAAAAGAATGAGCCTTGGTACACAGTCTTTATCAAGCTTCTGGGCATATTCTATTTCCTGAGGTTTCACTGGCCAAAGAAAGTCATATGGCCAAGCCTAGAATCAGTGTGGAAGGGGATCACACAAAGACATGGCTATAGGGAGGTGTGTGTGATTCATTGGGCACTATTACTGTAAAAGTTGATCTCAGTTTTCCTCAACAGAATTGTAAAGACTCTGCTAAGCTGTACACAACCTGAAAACCAGGACTTCTAGACTACAAGGCAGGAGGAAGGTCATTATAATAATGGCTCCAATGAATAACAATTTCCTCTGTTCACACTCTGCAGTGCAATGCTTCAAGTGTCCCATTGAGAGGTAGGTAGTATTTCTCTGCCTTGAATCTTGCTGGCCTTGTGATTTTCTATGACCTATAGCATGTGACTGACATGATGTAGGAGGTCCAGAGTCTAAGATGCCCTGAAGCTTCTGCCATCATGTTCTTGGGACTTAACGTGTCATGTAAAGAAAGATGGGTTAATTTAATGAGTGATAAGAGGCTATGTGAAAAGGGAGGTCCTAGTCTTCCAGCCATCACATCAGGGTCTCAGACATGCAGGTGAGACGTAAGGGACTCTCCAGGGTCCAGCTGATCCACAGATGAGGCACAGGAGCAAGCCTGTGAGACCACCCAACCAACCATCCCATAGATCTGTAAGAAGTGATACTGGGATGGTGTATTAGAGTGATAGACAACTGACACAGGGAATAAATATTAACTCCTGTTTACTTCTTATGCTAACGCTGTGGAGTAGTTACTCATTTCCTTTTTTTTACAAGGAAGGAGCCCGAAACCCAGAAATGTTGACTTTCTTGTTGAACATCAAGACAGCTAAAAAACTGAAAGGACACAGGTCTGCTGCCCTGTAAACTAAGAATCTTTCTGTTACATATTAAAGCTAATTTTGGAAGATTGAAAACATTTTTTTCTGTCTGAGTAAAGAGTTATTTAGTCCACGTTTTATTTACTTTCCTTTTGGGCAAAGCTAACCTGAAAGCTGATCCTTGGCATTATCTCCTTTAGCTGAATGTTTTCTCTTTCCTGGACTGACTTTTTGGATGGCCAAATTTCTAGAAAATCCCACAGCCTTCAGACATGGAAGGACAAGTTTGAATTCAGCCCCTTAGAGATAAAGGATCAGTCAGAATGGTATGATTAAGTTGATCTTACCAACAGAAATGTTATGAAGTCTTCCTTTGAAAAAACAAAAACAAAAACTAGCAAGAAAATTCCAGTAATCAGGATATCCTGGCCTGGAATATTTCTGCCTCATTTTCCTTCTGTATTTTGCTTTTAATGGAATATTTGTGTTGTGTAGATTATCTTTTTGAGCTTTTGGAGTTACTATGAGACAGACATAGGTCACAGGAGTAAGCCTCATTCAGTGACAGAAATGTAAATTCCTATATTTGTAAAAATATTTTTTGTTTTCTGATGACTTAGCTTTTACAGCCATGCAAATACTATTTTGGAGACTCTAAATAAAGTGGAAGGTGTGAATATGAATGAAGCTATCCTGGGGACAGGGCCATTTTGAGTCAAAATTGATTGCCCCAAGATGGCGTACTCATTAATTCTGAATCACCAAACCCCTTTTCCTCTTCAGGATCCTACTCTGAGAGGCTCAAAATCACACACAGACTAAGAAAACATTCTTCTTTGGTTACTGAAGTTTTTTTTCTACATACACATTAGGAGGGCTTTTTTTTTTCTTTTTTTTTGTAACCACATAAGACACAGCTAAAATAACATTGTCTGAATATTGCTGAGAGAGAAAGTGAGTTTCAGGAAGAGTCGTATGACTTTGATCAAGAAGAATTAATTTCTGTTTTCAGAGAAAGCTGAGTCAGAAATTAGTTTTGGGTACTAACAAGAACCAAAGAAGAAAAGAGATGAGCACACTGCATCTCTGCTTCTTCCCCAGAGGAGACATGGATAAACAAAGAGGAGGGGACAGGAGCAGACAGGCTTGGCTAGGACAGTGCTCACCAACCAACAGCAAATTTGGGTCCATGAAAATATTTTTTCCTTCCTCTTTTTAAATGTATCTAGCTAACTGATTTTTAAGGCTATGATATACCTCAAAACATGTTTAAAGTAGTAGGATCAAGGGGAGCCTGGGTGGCTCAGTCGGTTAAGGGTCTGACTCTTGGTTTCAGCTCAGGTCATGATCTCACAGTTCATGGTTTAAGCCCCACATCGGCCTCTGCACTGACAACATGATGGAGCTTGCTTGCGATTCTCTCTCCCCACCTCTCTCCACATCTCGCCTGCTCTCTCTCTCTCTCTGTCTCTCTCTCTCTCCCAAAATAAATAAACTTATAAAAATAATAAATTAAAAAAACATTTTGGGTTGAAGTAGAATAAAGTTGCATGGTGGGTCAATCAAATAGCTCTGATTTTTAAGGGGTCCAAAATCCCCGGGAGAAAACGGTGGCTAGCCAGACTGTTCTCAGAAAGTTTAGATACTTGGTCTGAGAGGTCAGACTCTCCAAAGGGAAAATGGAAGAAATTGCCATCCAACAAAGCTGGATACAATTAACTGCAGCAGTTAATGCAAGTGCAAGGCCAGACTGGAATTTGGACGTTAGAGGAGGTGGAAAAATCAGGGCCGCCTGCTGGAGTTCTCCTTGTCTGCCCGGCCTGCCACATCACTCAAACTCCTTCCCTAAACATTTTAAATGTTTCAGTTAAACTTTCTGGGGTGCACTGAAAGCTCAGTCCAGCTGGGAGCTGAAGATTCATGTCTCTTTACATGTTGATTGCTGATAAATATTTCAAAGTTAACGGATAGAAACTTCACGTGTAAAAAGTTCTAACAGACAAAATAAACTCGAAAATCAGTTGCACATCTAAACAATTTTTTGAAAACATTTGATAACTTGAAAATAGGATTTTTAACTCTTTTAATTTTTTTTAATGTTTATTTTTGAGAGAGAGAGAGAGACAGGGTGTGAGCAAGGGAGGGGCAGAGGAAGGGAGAGAGACACAGAATCCCAAGCAGGCTCCAGGCTCTGAGCTGTCGGCACTGAACCCTATGTGGGGCTTGAACTCATAAGCCACGAGATCATGACCTGAGCAAAAGTCTGACGCTTAACCGACTGAATCACCCAGGTGCCCCTCCTAATTCTATTTTGCAATGAGATTAATTTTAAAAAAAACCCTCAAGAAATATGTAATGAAAGGGAAAAAAAATGAAGATTTCTCCCCACCTCTTGATTCTGTGTGGTACAATGGAGAAGGCCGCAGACAATTTGCAACATTTTTGGGTTGAAAAACTCCTAAGGAATCTTTCAGGGCTGTTTCCACCTCCAAATAGGATTTTGACCTCCTTTTTAAAAAATTTCCTTTCTTTTCCTATATACATAATATATTTTACTTTAGAAAAGTTGGAAGAGTCAGATAATTTTAGAAAGAGTCAGCTGTACATCTAGCATGCAGGAAATAACAGGTGTTACTAGTGGAACGTATATCACCACGTCCGTTTACAGAAATCTTATCAAAGCATTCACAGGGTTTTGAATCTACTTCCTGTTATTAAATAATGCATCCTAAATACTTTCCACCAGGAACTACATATCCCTATGGTAATTTTTAATGGAACCAGATGGCCCATGTCATTAGTTGCCTTAGGCGAACATTTAAATGGCTTTCCACTTTTCTCTATGTCTGTTTTTCACTATTACAAATCACTATACAATAAAACACTTGTATATACATCTTTGGACATTTGTCTGATTGATTCCTTTAGGACACTTTCCAAAAAGTGGAATTTCCAAGGTATGTGAAACGTGTGTTTTTGGAGCATGTATCTGTATGCCCAAACTGACCTTCATGAAGGTGGCAGCAATTTACACTCTCTTGAAACAAAATCTTTAGCATTCTTTTGAAACTTTGCCAATCTTTTTTTAAAATTGTATTTGTTTATTTTGAGAGAGAGAGAGAGTGAGCAGGGGAGGGGCAGAGAGAGAAGGAGAAAGAATCTCAAGCAGGCTCCACACTGTCAGCGGAAAGCTGCCTGATGTGGGCTCAAACTCACCAACTGTGAGATCATCATCTGAGCCGAAATCAAGATTTGGACGCTCAACCAGCTGAGCCACCCAGGCGCCCTGGTGTGCCGATCTGATAAAAGAATGCATAATGTCTCAATATTGTTTTACTATGTGCTACTCAGGGAACCAGTGACTAGAACATATTTTCATATATTTATCAGCTGTTTGCATTTCTCCATTTGGAATTTTTCCATTTGGTTAACTTACAATTCTAGAGAAGAGCCCAGAACACTCTTTGGCTATATGAGTCTGTCTGGAATTGTCTCCAGTATTTCATCTTTTCACCGTATTTAAATCTGCTCTTGTCTATTTCTTAGAAATATCTGAGGAGACTAATACTCACTGAAATACATTCTTTCATATGCTGAGGAATTTTTCTACCCACTCTGGCCTCTTCTTCGGTCTTTCAATAAAATGTAAAGCAGCCGTAGTTTTCAAAATGTGACAGCACAGTAGTAATGTTTTCAGATGACGATGGGACAAGGGCCATAGACAAAAGAGAATGAAGTCTCCTGTTTGGAGATGGGGAGGAAATGGAATTAAAGTGTTTTCCAGAGCTATTATTCTATGAATACCCGGAGAAAATCTTCAAGAAGCAGAAAATATTATGCAATGTTTTGCAAACATATTTTTTAAAAGTTATTTATTCATTTATTTTTGAGAGAGAGAGAGCGAGAGAGAGAGAGCGAGCGAGCAGGGGAGAGCAGAGAGGTAGACAGAAAATCCCAAGCAGGCTACTCACTGTCAGTGCAAAGCCCAATGCGGGGCTCCAACCTGTGAGCCTTGAGGTGTTACCCTGAGCTGAAATCAGAAGTCAGATGCATAACCGACTGAACCACCCAGGGCCCCCCCAAAACGTATGTTTATCACACGGTCATTTCCCACCTCTTTGAATTTGTGATACGCACAGGAAATGGTGGTGAAGAGTGAGTCTGGACCTGTGCAGACCTCTGATGATGCACCGTCTGAAAAGTCAGCTCCAAATGCACGACGACTCAGCCATGGTGTGTCAGGACCCTCATGGGTCTGTGTGAAATATGAAATGGTGGTAAGAATTATGATAACTCAAAAAGATACCTCTGCAGGATTTGTGTGTGCTGAGTAAGAAGAGGTGTCCCCTTCCCCATGACATCAGAAGGTCTGGAGGCCAAAATACTAAAGCTGCGAAGCTCTGTGGAGCATCTTCTGGGCCTCAGTTTCCTTACCTGTGCAATGGAACTTGTAGATGAGTGAAATGTCTTGCCCAGAAGCCATATATCTCAGAGTGGGAAAAATCCAGGTTTCTAACTTTAAATCCCACAGGCTCTACTTTTCGGCTATTACCTGTAAATGCTTGGGGCCTCTGGTTCTTTTTTTTTTTTTTTTTTCCCTAATGTTTGTTTACTTTTGAGAGAGAGAGAATGAGACAGAGAGAGCCATGCGAGCAGGGGTGGGGCAGAGAGAGACAGGGACAGAAGACCCAAAGCGGGCTCCGCTGGTGATAGCAGACAGCCCAATGCGGGGCTCAAACTCCCAACCATGAGATCATGACCTGAGTTGAAGTCAGAGGCTTAACCAACTGAGCCACCCAGGTGTCCCCAAGGGGCCACGGTCCCAGGGCCTGCATGTGACGCACGGCTCTGCTCTGAGCATACCCTGAGTCAGGGTTGAGCTGAGTTGGTCTTATACCTTGATGCATTTACGAGATGTGTGCTCATCAGGTTACAGAGTTTATTACCAGAGCTATTACATTTTCAGGTTTATACTTCACTGAGATGACACAGCAGATTATGATGGGCAAGGCCCATAAGAATAATTGTTGCTGGGAAATAACATTTCTGTTTACAACATGAAGTGCACTCCTAACGAGATGAGGAAATTTGCAGCCTCTCTGCTTTTGCAAAATACATTTTTGACAAAAAGATATTTCACGCTGCAAAGCCTTATATACGTCTGACCAACCTGCAACTTCATTGGTCCCTTCTACACCCATGTCAGCTCCGATATGGGAGGGGGCTCGTCTTGGAGAAGCTGGCTATTCAGATAAATGAGGAGATGGGCACGGGCTGTAAAAAAGAGAAAGCGAAGAGCAAATTCCTCGTCCGGAAGCACAGTTCCTGGAACCCGTGAGTCAGGCGGGTACGAGTTCTACTTCATTTTGAAAACGTTCCCACTCAGGAAGAACAGAGTGCAAACTGCCTTCAGCGTCTGGGACTTTACAGAAAACTCTTCCGATAAAGGGAGGGTGATAAGCGGACGGGGCCCCTATTCTCTATGGAAATTTCAGAGGCTTTTTTCGAGCTGCCTTCCACTGATAAGCTACCTCATGTTTTCCAAGTTCCCATAGTGAGGAAAATATTCAAGTGTGGAGTCTACAAAATTAACTGTCTGACAAAGGCCTCCCCAGACCTGTGTGGGCCCACCCCTCCCTTCGACTTTTCTCTCGTGCTGCTACCCTAAAAGGATCTGCTTCAGTCAGTTTGTGCTCTTTATTATTCTTCGAACATTCCTTGGTCTTTCTTGTCTGTTCCCTTTTTCTCAATGTTCCTCCTGCCTGGAATACATTTCGTGATTTTGCCGGAGAGAAATCTGTTCCTCAGGGGCTTACGGAACAAGTTTGGGGGTCCGGGCCCTTTTCCAGGGGTGTCAGTGTGAAAGAGACATCCTTCTTTCCTCCAAGGTATTCCCACTCCTCTGAAATCCAAGGACCTCCTGTTTACTCCCAGTCTCTTGTAATCCTTCTTTGGCTAACGGACTACAATCCTCCGAACCTTTCTGTTTCTGGCCACCTATTACTACTGTCTTAGAAGTTTCCCAAACTTCCATCTTTTGGCCATTTCCTCCATGAAGTTGAACAAATATATTCCTTGAAGTACCAATATTTATTTAAATACTGACTTAGTATTTGTCTATAGATTTAGTCTTTTTTAAAAAAATTAATTAAATTTAAATGAAAAAGTTTTATCACTACTTCACAAATAGAAACCCCAGCATTACTCACCTTAAATAAAAAGTAACTATAAAGAATATAATGGAACCAAACCATTATTATTCATGCTAGTAGGAAGCAAAAGGATGTCGGTAGGAACATTATTCATGAAAGCAGAAAGCGGAAGCAATCCGAATGTCCGGAGTAGCACAATAGATAAATAAATTGTGGCGCATTCACACACTAGGAAACCACACAGCAAAAAAAAGAACAAGCTATTTCAAACATCCAACAGAGTGACTCTCCCAGACATAATGATGAATGGAAGAAACTGTATTAGATGATCCCATTTCTTTTTTTTATTTTTTACTTTTTAATGTTTATTTACTTCCTGAGAGAGAGAGAGAGAGAGAGAGACACGGAGCACAAGCAGGGGAGAGGCAGAGAGAGAGGGAGACAGAATCTCAAGCAGACTTCCGGTTCTGAGCTGTCAGCACAGAGCTCAATGCAGGGCTCAAACCCACAAATGGTGAGATCATGACCTGAGCCGAAGTCAGACGCACAACTGACTGAGCCACCCAGGTGCCCCTAGATGATTCCATTTCTATGAAAATCAAGGAAGGAATTGAAGCCCTGGAGTTTGCTTTGTCTGGAGAGAGTAGAGAAGGAGGGACAACAAAATTCTAAAGATTTCTCATCACATCACATCCCCCATTAGAAGGTAAGGGCTGTGAGGAGGAACCCCATCTGCGTTTTCAGTGCTGTACCCCCCGTGCCTAGGATGGTACCCGACACGTGGGAAATACCCAGGAAACACTTGAATAAATAAATGGATTTCCTCTGTCCAGAAGTCACCTCTGCAAAATGATTATTCCTTTTTTTAAAATTGAGGTAGAATTGGCACATGACATTAGTTTCAGGTGTACGACATAATGATTTATTGTTTGTACACACTGCAAGATGACCATCACGATGAGCCTGCTTATCATCTATCACCAGACAGAGCTACAAAAATTTTTTTTCTTGTGATGAGAATTTTTAAGATTACTCTCTTGGCAAGTCCAAATATGTAGTACAATATTATTGACTATAGTCACCATGGTGTACATTAGATCCCCATGACTTATTTATTTTATAGTTGGAAGTTTGTTCCTCTTGACTCCTTTCACCCATTTCGCCTACCTGCTGGCCTCTCTCTTGCTAGCAATGTCCATTCTATTCTCCATGTCTGTGAATTTTGTTTTATTTGTTCATTTGGTTTTTTAATTTATATTTTGAAAACCTTAAAGTTAATTAACTTATTTTGAGAGAGAGAGAGAGAGAGCAAGCGTGTGCATGCATGCAAATGGGGGAAGGGCAGAGAGAGGAGAGAGAATCTCTAGCAGGCTCTTTGCTGTCAGCACAGAGCCCAGTGCGGGACTTGAACTCACAAGCATGAACTCACAACCTGAGCCAAAGTTGGATGCTTAACTAACTGAGCCACCCAGGTGCCCCTGTTTTGTTTTTTATATTCCAGATATAAGTGAGATGGTGCAACAGTTGTCTTTCTCTGTCTGCAGAGTCCTTGAATTGTTACCATCTGGGAAAGGACTATGAATCCTTATTTCACATTAACTGAGGTCTCAACCAAAAGGCCTTCAAGAGTCCTGCACTGTTCTGGGTGTCTGCAGCTCTCTCCAGTCCTTTACCTTCAGCCTGCATAGTCTCTTCCTCCATAGGTAGGTTTGCCATCCCCAAACCCCTCTCCCAGAGTAGCTCTTTGGACAAAGAGCAGTTGAACTCTTCCCACCAGCCCTGTCTTTCATCCTGAATACACAATGCTCTTCAGAGACATAGCCAAGTTTTCCTGACGTTCTAGCCTTTTGCAGTTGAGTCTTCTCCTGAGAAAGAGCCACACGGCCAGGTGTATTTCCAGGTTGGAAGACATGTGGTATTGCTTCGGCTTTGCTGGCTTTATGCTTTGTGGGAGGGTAAGACTCTTTCCATAAAGAAGAAATGTTCACGCCATTTCAGAATAGAAACAAAACCTTTGTATGCACAAGCTTTGTAGTATCTTTTCTCTTTGACATTTTAAGTGCAAGAAGCCCACGGCAAACAGACATATGCCAAAATAAAAATAATGAGTATTTTGTGTGTTTTTAAAAAATGTCTACTTTGATCAATGTTGTTATGTGGAAATCCTGGCAGGCATACATTCGTTCACTCTTTTTTTCCCCCAATGTTTTTATTTATATTTGAGAGACAGAGAGAGAGAGAGAGAGAGAGAGAGAGAGAGAGAGAGAGAGAGAGAGAGAGAGCGCGAGAGGCTGCAATGGGGAGAGGGACAGGAAAGGAGGAGACGCAGAATCCAAAGCAGGCTCCAGGTTCTGAGCTGTCAGCACAGAGCCCAGTGCAGGGCTTGAACCCACAAACTGGGAGATCATGACCTAAGCTGAAGTTGGAGGCTTAACCGACTGAGCCACCCAGGTGCCCCATACATTCGCTCACTCTGTACAGTAGCATCAGGTGTCATATTTTACCTGCTTCTTAGGAAATAACATAATTTTAAAAAGTGACATTAAACTCTTTTGCCTATGAAGACAGTTTTCAAACAAAAAACCAAAACTGTGAGTGTGTCCTTAGGTCACAAACCTTCTGAAAGTTCCTCATGGACTCCATATTAGAAATGTACCATGAGCTCCTCTCTGGGCATTGGAGGGGTGGGGGACTTTATAGTCTGAGACCCTAAAAGGCTAAGAAAACTTCTCTACAAATTCACCCAGGAATAATGACAGTTTTGGAAGTTAGGACAAAAGGCTCAAGAAACAGAGTCACAGATAGAGAATCAGTTGGTTTTACTACCAGTTGTAAAGATTCCCTGGGTCATGTCAGCCCTATTTTTTTTCTTTCCTTTCTTCTCTAAATCTCATGGGACCCAAAGATAGCATGTTAATAAAAGATACTGAAAGACCAAACTTACCTATAAGCCAATAGGAGACATCAAACTATCAGAAATTTTCAGATAAGAAAATTTCACCAGGTCAAACATGATATTGTTCTGCCATTTTCTTTTCCTTTTATTTTTATTTTTTCTATAAATGTCATCCCTTCCATCCCCAAGCCTTGCTCCTATAACATGTCCTGAAGGTGTAGAATGAGCTTGCTCTCCCTGCTAAACTGATTTCCAAACTAACTTAAACTCTATTATTTCCTTTATATGAAGATGCCATTAATTGTAAGACATGTCACTGGTTTTATAGGCTTCTGTTGGGGGAAGATTTTATAGGCTTCTGTTGGTGGTGAATTGCTGCTATGAAGTGACATTGATTATAAAAATACATTCAGATTTTAAAAATGGGAAAATCTGAAAAGTGCCTTAGAATGGATACATTATTGCCCTTATTAGGAAAATTGCATTTTAGTGGGGAGAGGGGGGAATTTAAACATTGGAAGGGTGCCTGCGAAGGAATGATGGGTATTTTCTCGGGGGTAGGGGGCCTTCTTTCAGCCTCTCCTCATGTCATCGTGCCACATGGTGGGCCACCAGCTGTCTTCTCCCACCCTCATTTCTTTTAAGACTGGTCTGGAGTATGTCACTCCTTAATCATCTTATGAAATTAATAGGTTATCAAACTCTTTAAACCTCTTAGTGCAAAAGCACTTTAAGAAAAGCGTCAAAACCAGATTTCAAACTCTGACCTTTTATTTTCTAGTGCCAGCAAAAATATAACCTGTTAAGTTCCTCTTCTTTTCCCCAAACAAGTCTCAGTGAAATAGCAGTAGTTGCAATATTTTTAAAGACCATAGGTTACAATACATCAGCAGAAGAAAGGTTATACGAGAGTAAAATCCAAGCGTTCTTCAAATTAATTAGTGCTCATCAAAGTTACCTCCTCTTTGGTTTTACATAGTACAATAAGTGGACGATGCCACAAAAGTAATGTCAGGGCCAAGACAAACTCTAGAATTGAAAAACAAATACAAATACAATACTTTTTTGGTAAAGGATGCCAGCCAGTGGTATTTATAGTCCAGGGAGAACTAAGACAGTGCGTATACAGCACTTACCTCTAAGCCTGTGACAGGGATGAGCACTTACTAAATGTGCCCAGTGAGTATCATTATGTGATCAGAAGTTGTTCCGATGTCATTAGCGCTCAGAGAGACTGGAAATGTCCATCCTTCCAGGTACCGGGTCTGGAAGACATACATTTATTGAAGTTCCATTCACAGCTTGAAACACACAACACAGCTGCATTAAAAAAATACTGTCCTTTCAACACGAACCCCCGTATCACGTGTGTGTGAATTCAGAGACAGGAGTTAATCACGGCTCTGGCAACGGCTTAACACTCTTAGGAGGAAATGGAGGTCTCCCTTCTAATTAATGAGTGGGAAGAGCCTTTACTAATTTTTGTTTTTTGTTTTTAAGTTCTTCAACATTTCACACACAAGAACCATAGAGAAGTGTTGATAAATTCGGGTCTTTTGATTTTCAAAGTGATTTCCTTTCCACTCTGGAATGAATTACATATGAAAAGCTTTTTTCCTGTTGGTCAAATAATGGTGTACTTTTAAAGGGAATGCTTGGTGTAACTCACTCGGCTCTTAACAGATCCTCTGAGGTAGGCTGTTGACCTGACAGATACTGCAAGGAAGTGCTGTGGGAAAGTGTGGAGAGAGGAGGGTTTCTGCATGGTGGAAAGGGATTCGGGGCTCCAGAGACAGGGACGAGTCACTCTAGTTGATTGAGAGGTACTGTAAAATAGACAGAAAGCTGGCATCCGCCATTTTGCCCAAATCAGCCTTGTTCACACCTCTTTGTACATAATACACAAACATAACAAAGATTCATTCTATAAGTATTTTTCAATATACCAATTTGTAACCTTGGAGGCAGAATATTCAGAACCTGTAGATTTAAAGATCTCTCCTCAACATAATCTCATGCTTGTGTGGCTCTGAGCCTATCCTTCTGAAGGTGTTTGTTCCTCTGACCGGGTTGCTCTGTATCTGCTAGAAAAATGCACACTTGGTGTTAACAACAACTTGTTCCCGGCTGTCTTCAGTGTGATCATTCTTTTTAGCCAGGCTTCATTTCAGCTGCATGGGACCATGAACCATCTCTCAACATGCACATTAAAACTACACTTGCAGTTAAGAAATGAGAAACAGAATTGCCATTAGGTTTATAGTGGCCTTAGAGTAAAGAAATAGATTTCTACACACAGTGGCGCATGCTCAGAATGGTTTGGTGCAACATTATCATTCCTATTCGAAAGAGAGGTCCTATTCGAAAGATGGAGAGAAGACCCAAAGGACCAGCTGGCAAACACTAGAACAGTGGTTGTTAGTGAGATAGGGAAGCAATTTTTCTTCCAGGGGGACACTTGGCAATTATGGAGACATATTTGAGTCACGACTTTGGGGGGCGGGGTGTCACTAGCGCCTTGTAGACTTAGGCCAGAGATATTGCTAAATGTTCTGTAATGTCAAGACAGTTCCCCCTACAACAAAAAATCATCTGGCCCCAAATGACAATATTAATGAAGACAAGAGATCCTATATTAGAGCTTTTGTTTGGATAGTTTCTCTGACTTTGGAGCCCAGCCTGCTCACTGTATGATGTAAAAGAGTTGGTTCCCCTCAGTATATCTTCACTTTCCAAGCATCCTGGGAAGTGAGGAAGGTGAGGCAGAACTCGATAGGCTTCCAAAAAGAAAAAGGAAGGAAAAAATAATTATTGATGGTTTTCTCTGCCAGGCACTGTTTGAAGTGCTTTACATGGTTTAATTCATTTAATTTTAAGTACAACCTTTTGAAGTAGTTTTCACATTTTATATCAAGGGGAAATAAAGGCACAATAATGTTAAGAAACTTGCCAAGGGCATCACGCTGTCTGGATCTAGGACTTAGACTCACACACAAGTGTTGTTTCCCAGCAAAGAGCAGGAAAGGTAAAGAAGCCTGTTGGAATACTTTATGTCCACATTCAAGGCAGGGAGCACAACTAACCACACTAAGAGAGCCCTTTAGCCCAAGAATATCAACTACTCACTCTATTAACATCCCCCCCCCCCTTGCCAGGACTTTTGAAATGCAAATCACTCAGCATTATTATAGCATTTCACTGAAAGTAAGATGCCACTGGTTGTAAGATGTACTATTCCTTTTATGTACCAATAAGAAAGAAAAAAGCCCCACAGTGTTTATGTGGAAGATACCATCAATTCTAAGAGATATATTAAAGATACTAATGTGTTTTAAATATGTGTGTCTCACAATTCAGCACAAATGGGTTAAGCATCTCCACATGACACGAGGTCGTGTTGTGCAGAATAGAGTATGAGAGCTGTCTCTGTCCTCAGGAAATAAAACAAAAGCCTTTTAAAGTCACTAAATGTTTAGATCTCATTTCTTAATCCACAGTGCAAGCCTAATGAATAATGCAGAGAGTCAGTGATAGCTTTAGGTCTTGTTGATTCAGTAGGACAAGAATATTATGGACTGTGAGAAGAGGAAGTCCTTTTCTGTTAGAAGGATCTACACAATTTAGGTTGAAAGGCATGATTTGTCAAATTATGTGCTTGTAATCATGGAGATGATATAAAAACAATGGACTGTGTTCTTTTCACCATCAAGTTCCAGACCAGAGTAGGTTCCATATTAGTTGAATGAATGAAAGAATTATTTATATAGAATTTTTTTTCCTTTATCTTTTGGTGATTTTTTTCAAAAATGCAAGAATACTTCTAGCTTCTTATGCTTGCTTTCAGTTTCTGTGTCTGTAAGGGAGCAAAACATTGAGTTTAATTCAGGAATAAAAGGGCCATGGAAAAGGATGCTGAAGAACAAGATGGAAGGAATCTTTCTTAGACATTTTAAAGTAAGTGCTTGGGGCCCCATCAGTCTTCTAGACAAGAATCAGGTTCAGGGATTAGAACTTGTGCATCAGGTGGCCCCATGTTGTGGTAGTGCTTCCTTTCATTGCCCCACACTCCAGTTGGAAGTTCAGAGAAAGTGCTTGTTTGCTCAAAGTGACCAGATTCTCTAAGATGAAGATGTATTGAGAGGTATTGTTGTATTCTTTGGCCTTGTAATTCTACTTCTTGAGAAAGGTTCTTGAGAAAATGATTATTTATCTAGTAGACACCTATTGAATCCTTCCTCTGTGCCATCTATGGCTCTGATAATTTTTAAGTATGGGAACGACATTATCTGACTTTCATTTTTCAAAGATTGTTTTGGATGCTGCACAAAGAATGCATTGTAGGTGAAGCAAGAGAGGAAGTAGAGACATTAGTTGGGAAGCTATTACAGTGGTCCAGTGGAGAGGTGATAATGACCTAGACTAATGGGCAGCAGTGACACAGAAGAGGGATACGGGGTATCCTTTGTAGCTGAGTGGACAAGACATGCCGATGTATTTGACATGAGGAAACTAAAGGAATTTAGAAGAACACCTACATATTTAACATGAGCAAGTGGATAATATTCTTCAATTCTAGAGTAAGAGCAGGGGCAGAGGCAGCAGAGAGAACTTTACAAATGTGGTTTTAGCCCTGTTACATTTGTGATGCCTTTGAGGCATACATACATAGACATTGAAGAGACAGTTGAATATATGACTCAAGAATTATAGAAGGGGTACCTGGGTGGCTCAATCGGCTAAGTGTCCAACTCTTGCTCTCTGCTGGTAAATGAGAAGAACAAGATTACAGGATAATATATACAATGTGAGCTCAATTTTGTTGACAAAAGCCATAGTCATCCGTATAAAATAAAAATGAAAAGGGTATATATTATTAGCATGTTAGAAGTAATTATCTCTGAAGAATCAGATTAGAAGTTGTAAGATTTAATAGATGGAGGCAGAGACAGAGGAAAGAAAGAGACCAAGTTATGGAGCCAAGAAAGCCTTTATTGGGATCTGTGATTCCCGGGCAAGGTTCCATGACTCCGGGAGTGGGGAGTCAGGGAAGTCACACCTGGTTTGGGAGGGGCGGGGTTTTTTATGGGTGAGGGGGTTCCAGGTTTGGTCTTGGGGGGCAGATTACCAAGTAAGGGCATTTTAGGGTCACGGTGGGACAGGATAGGTTGCCTACTTCATCAGGGTGGGGAAAACTGGAGCTTCATGATTGGCTGTTTTCAAATGGCGCAGGACATTCCAGGTCTGCAAATGAGGGGTGGGGGTCATTGGTGTACGGTGTTCTCCTCCAACCCACAGCGAAATGGCCGCTTGGTTGCCATCCCAAGGTGACTCTTACAGAAGTTACATATATTTTCTTCCTTGTGCTTTTAAGTACTTTCAACTCTTTGCAATGAGCACATTTAAATGCTGTTCATTTATTTTTAAAGATTAAAACAAAAGAGAGATTTTGGTTTATAAATTAAGTATCCCATCCAAAAAAATACTGAGGAGCTTGTGTGGGCTTCCTTCCTTATAGTCTAACCACAGGGACAGGATCTCCTGTGTCTATTCAATTCGGGGGCTTTCATGCTCCATTAGGTGGTGGGGTGTCTCCTTCCCTGTGATGAAGAGAATTCCCTGATCAGCAGCATACCTATTCCTACTGAGAATGGGGCTCTGGAATATTTTCTTTCCTTTGAAAGAGGGTTATGTTTCCCTCAGTGACAAGAAACAAAGAGAGGGTGAAGTTGGAATAGTTGCCTTTCAGAACCAGGTGAGGAAACCTTCATTGTGTTGAAAATTCACCTGGCCAGGGAACCTGCAAGCAGTCCTAAATCTATGTTCTGATTCATAGGGGAGTTTTCAAATTAAAACAGGAAATCTCTATTTTCTCCTTCTTCAAAGGGTTAGTAAAGATATCTTTTCTGGAAACGTGGTTTAATCTGCAACATTATTTTCCAAAAGTATTTTAGAAGTCTTTTTCTTTTTTCCATAGATGGAAAGTTTTATGAAATCTGTTTATCTTGAAAGAGTCTCTCCATGATAATACAGAGCAGAGAAGAAACAACACTCACTCAAAAACCAGAGCAGTGTTCACTCAAAAAAGAAAATACCCCAAACTAAAAATGATCTACGTGTTTCATTTTTTATGCAGCATCAATACAATTAGATTCCTTTTTTTTTTAATGTTCCTAGGGCAAGCTTAATATGCTTTAAACTGTATCACAGAGAAAGATAAAATCTATTTTGTCTGTGTGTTTCAATAGCCAGACACAATTTCATTTCTAAAAAA